>JAIUZE010000989.1:0-39228 GCA_022085475.1 Heliosperma pusillum | reverse complement strand
GGGTTACTCCCCACTGACTGTGGCTTCCGTGTTTATATTTAATGCGGTCGAACAGGTTTGTGATGCATACATTGGGTACATTGACGAGCTAGCGAGCGAAGTATTTACCTTGGACCTATATTCGGTTCTTAGATTGTATATTATTATACACTCTTTTATTTCCGTATTTATACGGGAGATATGTCTCCCGTTTCAGATACTTTTTATTGTATAATATTATTTCCGCGTTTTGTAATGACCCTTTTTATTTATGACACCTTCGTTAGGTATTTAAATAATTTTTTTTTCTTTCCGCAAATTTGAGGGTGTCACAAACATGGTTTGATGACAGGTTGTAAGAAAAAGCTTTTTGGTTGGACCTATGGCTATGTTATTTTTTGTGCGTCATAGGAACGCTAAAGTTACAACATTCAGGTTACATTCCTACCGCAATATTTTGTAATGATGTAAGGATGATTGCTACTTTTATGATTTTATTTGCAGCCATTAATTAGAATAGAGCAAGCTGCATTTCCTAAGGCTAGGCTTCTAAAAAATTCTTAGAGTTTAGGCATTCACAAATTCTTGTTTGTGACGGGCAGTATCCGTCACAAGCTTGCGACGGGTACCACTTCCCCTCACAAATGACCCATTTAAGGGAAAATGGGAAGTACATGGGGGGTGCCCCACATGTTCCCTTTACCCATTTTGTTAGAGGAAAAACCCGTCGCAAGGTCCGACCCGTCACAAGGGAGACCTACTGTTAGGCATTAGTTGAACTCGTATTTTTGAATTGTAAGGTCTTCGTTATACTCTGTTGCGATTATGCATTTTGCAATGTAATATGCAGTCAAGTTTCACCTTTAGTGCATTTTTTTTTAATAAAAAATAGTTTATAATTGTTTTAATGACTCAGCCTACAATAATTGACTGCATTGCTGTTGAGACACTTAATATGAACAGAAGTGTACATGACCTTATTGTGTATACAACGACCCCACATTAATTGCACTATCAGACGGGTTTCGTTTAGGCATTTCAATAACTGGTTCCACCAAAATGGCTCCGTGGGTTCTTTGTGTGGGTGACAAGTCCACATAATGACCACCCTTTTCCTGAGGGGGTCAATTATGTGCATGTGAAAATGAAGTTATGTTGCAGTCTACAACGGGTCTTGCGAACGGAGAGGCTGTAAATTCATATATATAGTTGTTCAGGCCATGGGTAGCATTTGGGTAAATTGCAATTATAGCATTTGGCTATAAGGAATTTCCATTTACTGCGGGGGTCAACTCTTTGAAACCGCAACAACAACCGTTCAGGCTATGGCTATTCAATATCTATCAACTAATCACATAACTTCATCTTCATACCTTTCTTTGTCACTTCCATTTTGTGCCTCGTTGGATTCACAACTTTCACGGCAAAGCATGTCGACAAGCATTAATAGCCTATTTAAATCATATAGTTAAAATAAAAATTACACTTACTATTATGACGAAGATGATATAAGGAATCGGGGTTCCGCGCGCAACGCGCGCGGGGCAACGACTAGTTACATAAAAGGTTTGAAAAGTTGTCTTTAGGTCTCCAAATTATCTTTATTTCAAGTGAGATGCCAATTTCGTTATCTTAAGTCGTTAGTATATGTCTTAGAGATATTACAGTTCGAATTTAGAGACATTTTATATCAAGGCCCAGTTGTCCCGAAAACCGTGAATAAATAACCTTGAAAATTAGCGGTTTCATCGATATTCGAAATCAAAAAATATTTTTTCCCTAAAGGTATTTTTAGACCCGTTACGTCTATAAATAGTAATTGGATGTTAGTATCTCTCTTTAAACAACGTAAAAACGGAGAATATTACTTGTTTCCTCTAATACATAAAAGGTCTGAAAAGTTGTCTTAAGGTCTCCAAACTATCTTTATTTCAAATCAGATGCAAATTTCGTTATCCTGAGCCATTATTATATGTCTTAGAGATATTATAGTACGACTTTAGAGACATTTTATTTCATGGCCTTGTTGTCCTGAAAATCATGGATCTTAACCTTCAAAATCAACGATTTTCAGTAATATTCGGAAACCAAAAATATTTTTTATTTAAGGTATTTATAGACCCGTTACGGTTATAAATAGCAATTGGATGTTAGTATCCCTCTTTTAAACAATGTAAAAACGAAGAATATTACTTGTTTCCTCTATTACATACAAAGTCTGAAAAGTTGTCTTAAGGTCTTCAAATTATCTTTATTTCAAGTGAGATGGCAATTTCGTTATCCTGAGTCGTTAGTATACGTCTTAGAGATATTACAGTTCGAATTTAGAGACATTTTATTTCAATGCCAAGTTGTCCCGAAAACTGTAGATAATAACGTTTAAAATCAGCGCTTTTCAGCGATATTCGGAATCCAAAAATATTTTTTCTCTAAAGGTATTTATAGTCCCGTTACGTCTATAAATAGCAATTGGTTTTTAGTATCTCTCTTTAAACAACGTAAAAACGAGATTACAACTTATTTCCTCTAATACAGATAAGGTCTGAAAAGTGGTCTTAAGGTCTCCAAACTATCTTTATTTCAAATAAGATAAAAATTTTGTTATCCTAAGTCATTATTATATGTCTTAAAGATATTACAGTGCGAATTTAGAGACATTTTATTTCAAAGCCCAGTTGGCCCGAAAACCATGAATAAATAACCTTGAAAATTAGCGGTTTTCATAGATATTCGGAATCCAAAAATATTTTTTCCCTAAAGGTATTTTTAGACCCGTTACGTCTATAAATAGTAATTGGATGTTAGTATTTCTCTTTAAACAACGTAAAAACGGTGAATACTACTTGTTTCCTCTATTACATAAAAGGTCTGAAAAGTTGTCTTAAGGTTTCCAAACTATCTTTATTTCAAATCAGATGCAAATTTTGTTATTCTGAGCCATTATTATATGTCTTAATTAGAGATATTACAGTACGACTTTAGAGACATTTTATTTCATGGCCCAGTTGTCCTGAAAATCGTGGATGATGATAACCTTCAAAATCAACGATTTTCAGTGATATTCGGAAACCAAACATATTTTTTTATTAAAGGTATTTATAGACCCGTTACGTTTATAAATAGCAATTGGATGTTAGTATTTCTCTTTAAACAATGTAAAAACGGAGAATACTACTTGTTTCCTTTATTACATACAAGGTCTGAAAAGTGGTCTTAAGGTCTCCAAATTATCTTTATTTTAAGTGAGATGCCAATTTCGTTATCCTGAGTCGTTATTATATGTCTTAGAGATATTACAGTTCGAATTTAGAGACATTTTATTTGAAGGCCCAGTTTTCCCGAAAACAACGTCTGTGACAACCCTCGCGAATGCGGAAATAATAAACAAACAAGCATGTGAATTATATTGCGGAAATAGGTAGTTTTTAAAAACTTTTATACATGCAAGTTAAATAAAACGAGGAGTGTCAAAATATTACAACTAAGGTGCGGAAAATAACAAAGAGACGGAGTCTCTCAAAATGTTAACAAAGAACAAGTGTTTAGCAAACTAGCTAAAATCGTCTAGAGGTGAAATCTTCCAGGGACAACGCCCGCTAGCTCACACCCGAACCCCAAAACATCATATCCAAAAAGCATCCAAGCAAGCAACCTGTTCATTCATGAAAAACATGAACGCCACAGTCAGTGGGGAGTAACTCCGGGTTCTCCCAGCCATATCACCTTTAACGTACATATAAGGAAATACAAAAGTAGAGCATGCATATATAGATATACATGTGAGTTACGATAAGAAAAGATAGGCAATACAATATATAATGATAAGATCATGTGGAAATCAATTTCCGAAACCATCATGTTATTCAAAGACTCGGGAAAGACACCCTTAGGCAACTATATACTCACTAGGGCTTACATCTCACCGTTAGCGGCATATACTTGATAAGATTGAGACTCGACAAACAAACCATACCAAGTCATTCAATGATCAATCATATAATCATTCATCCAACCATACCAATATATTGACGACATCTCTCACGGTAAATGAAACGCACTAGCATCGTGTACAATAGCAAGACAAGCCAATGGAAGTCCACAGGATAAGACGTTTCCCTGAACCGTATACGATAAGACGTTTCGTATACTCATGACCCAGACCAAACCAATTCACGGGATAAGACGTTTCCCGGAATCATGTACGATAAGACGTTTCGTACACACAAGACTCTAATCCTCTCGGTAGGACGACGATAATAATACGGTCCTAGTCTAAACCTGGCCAGACTCTCGGAATAAGACGTGTTCCGATTCGACATGTGGTAAGACGTTCCACATCCAAGACTCGGTCAATCATAGACGCCGAGTACCCCAAATTCGGTCAACCTTCACGAAAGAGGCGGAAAGAGATCTATAGTCAAAAGTCAAGCTAGTACGCTACATGCAATAACACCACCTCGCAAGTATACAACATTTGACGGTCGGGTCGATCAACGCATTGCGTTCACCTCCTAACAACGTCGTCATATCCCCACTAAACATGCATACAAGCATCAAGGATACACCCCATCGCTCCGACATTCCAGTCTAACGAGTATAAGGTGTAGCCGGGAAATGAGAGTTCAAAGCACATGATCATTAGTGCTCAATTCATAACATATGTAAAACCGACTCGAAAGAGGGATATATCGAAAACCGTCACGAAACATGTGATACAAGCGAATAGAATATCATATATCCAAAACATGAATATTACAAGTCGTTACGTAAAATTATACGATAAACGGATCATGCGAACTATTATAAATTACGAGTTTTAGAAATTATATGAAAAGAACACAGCCGTGTTCCAGGCCGGTCAGGAGGGAGGCGGCCGGTGGACCGGCTCAGAACACAGGGAAACAAACCAAAAATCATAGAAAACAGAGAAAAGAGGTCTGGGCCGGTCAGTGGACCGGCGGCCGGTCGACCGGCACAGAGCACCCTATACAAAAATTCCCAAAATTTCAATGATGTTACTGATGTGTTCCCAGCCGGGTTGCAGACCGGCGGCCGGTCGACCGGCCAGGAACCCCAGTTCATCCGTGAGCTTCCTTTGCATATTCAATCCATTTCAATTCTCAAAAATCAATTCCAATAATCATCAACAATCAATATACATCATTAACAATCATCATATAACAACATTCATTAATCATAGCATGATTTCTAAGCTTCTAATCGTATTCTAAATACGATTCCTAGCATATAAAGCATGTAAAACACGTAAATGATACCGAGTAACCCTTCACCGTTACCTTTATGCGCCTCTACTAGTCGTCAAGCTCCTCTTCTATAAGGAAATAGTCTTTGTCGGGATCTTGGAGGTCACCACCTACAATTAGATCGCAAAAAGATGAATAAAGTTCATCTTGAGAAAGACGGGAAATTTGAAAAGCGAGAAAGACGATGATTTTAATATCAATACGGATAGAGGAAAGTACGGGAAGAATAATAAGACGAACTTACGGAAATTCTATCAAGTAACGAAGAAGTTACGACGAATCAAAGATCAATATTCAAAGAGGCAAAGTTTCTTAAGTAAGAAGAAAGGGTTTTGGTGTTTGATTTTGTGTTGAATGAAAAATTAGGTTAAGGGAGGGAGTAGAGTGAGTTGTGTAGGAAAAAGTCAAAGACGGTTTCAAAGTCAAGAAAGTCAAACCCGACTCAAAAGTCAAGAAAAGTCAAACTCGCCTTAAGACGGAATTTTCATGGAATCTCGCAGAAATTCCAAATACGAACTCGGAAATTCTAAATTCGACTCGAAACTTAAAATTATAAATTAAAACTTAAAATTACTGAAACGATTTCGTAAAATATTTCTACTAGAAAAATAGGGTACATTTCCGGGTGTTACAAACACCTATATGTTTGGATGAAGTAAGTTTCTTAATAAATTAAATCATGCAATATTCTAATATTCTGACTAAGATATAGTGTTTTTAATATCGGAATTAAAACCGTCATGTAGGTACTTGAAATTGGTTGTGATCCCCGAGACCAAGAATCCACTTGCTCTATACGGATTCCTGTGCCCAAATATTTTATCTATGCATATCGGGATGATTTCGTATGAAGAACGTATAGATTATATTGCTTCGGAATTGGCGAAAAACAAAAAGCTCATTCTTGCCCCTTATAATGAAGTCGGGTAATATATAATTAATATTACGATTCCAAATACAATTGCACTTTTATATGTTTGGTTATGATGCATGTTGTGCTTGTTAATAATGATGTGTCTCTCGATCTAGGAGACATTGGGTGCTAGCAGCGATCAATCCGACCAAGAAGAAAGTATTTTGGTTGGACTCTTTGCATAAACAATCATCCGAGACCTTTAAGAAGATGATTATTAAGTAAATTTATAATACTGATTTGGCACATAATATTAAGTTTCAATTATTATTATTAAGTAAATTTATGTGACTTTCGGCCTCTTTCCTTTTTTAAAGGGCCTTTGAGAAGAAAAGAGCAAACGACGATCAACCGACGGAAGATTCTGATGATGGCCCTACTTTTATTACGATAACAGGGGTACGTACGCGCAAATACAATACCTTAATAATTAAGTGCATTAAACTAATTACGCATATACATCTGTCTTTTTTAATTACGCATTAAACTAATTGGTAATTGTCTTCTCGTCTCTTCGTTTTTATGTAATAATAGGTCCCTAAACAGCCGGATAGCATACAATGTGGATACTACGTTTGTCGTCGTTTCATGTTGGAGATTATTAGGCGAAGCTATATCAGCATTCCAGAAAGAGTTAGTAGTTTAATGTAGCTATTATTTACTTTTTTTCATTAGAGCTGATATCTTTTCTGCTATATATGATCGATGTTGCTATGTATGCCTATACTGTTGTTACCCTACTGATCGATGTCTTTTATTTGTTTTATCCGCAGTATTTAATCAGCACGCCACATGTCCCTGAGTACAAAAAGCACCATATAGACGAGGTAAGGGACTTGTGGGGCAAATACGTCCTTGAACATTATGTTAAGAAAGAATAAATGAAACTTAGATTATTTTGGAAGCAGATAGGAAACTTTAATTTGTAGAAGTCATTAGAGCAAATTGTAAGTATGAATTGCTCTGAAGGAGATCATTTTGGTTGTATATATCATTTTGCTGCTGCTGTACATGAATTGCTCTGTACATGAATTGCTCTGTACATGAATTGCTCTGATTTATATATAGATATATCATTTTGCTGCTTCTGAAAGTGGTTTATGAATGCTGCTACTGCTGCTGATTTATGCAGGATTTTCACTGGCAGAGGAACAAATTACAATTTTTTCAAAAACAATAATAAAAGTAATAACAACGGTTTTTCAAAATTCATTAAAAGCGTTGTAACATATTTCCCACCAAAACTAATCATACCTTTAACACCGGTGTATTCTAAAATACCTGTTGTTATTAAAACTTTCTACAACGGCTTCTTTATTATACACCGCTGTAATTAACAATATTCACAACGGGTTTTAAAAACTAAAGCGTTGTTATAATCTTTCCGCCACCAAAACTAATCATACATTTAACAACGGTTTTGGTATACTGACCGTTGTTACATATTTCCCACCAAAACTATTCACACCTTTTAACGGCGGTGTATTCTGATATACCTGTTGTTATTAAAGCTTTCCACAACGGCTTGTTTAATATACTCCGTTGTAATTAACTATATTCACAACGGGTTTGAAAAACAATAGCGTTGTTATAATCTTTCCCACCAAAACTAATCATACCTTTAACAACGGTTTCATTTAACATAACCGTTTTTGTATCTTTCCCACCATAATTATTCACACGTTTTAACAACAGTTATCTAGTAATCACAACGACTTTGTACCGTTGTTAAAACTATTCACAACGGTGTTTTCATTAAATCGGAACCGTTGTTAAAACCTTTAACAACGGAGGCTTTAACAACGTCCGTTTTTAATATTACAACGGTTTTTAACCGTTGTCATAGCCTGTTTTTGTAGTAGTGTATGAAGCAATAACATTGTGTTGATTGTTCATATATGATAATCACATTTATCGTTTGAGTTTCTAAAACTCGTTTTTGTGCTTTGTTATATTTAAATGGATTGTGGAGACAATTTTGAACCCCATTAAAGTGGACTGGATTAACATAGCATAGGCCCCTAGTTGCTTATATGAGGTGACATCTCCAAGTAACTAGAGTGTGATGCAATTGATGGCATGATTCAAGTGCCATAGGGTCATATGGGATGACCAGTCGATCAGATAGACAGACTGTAAGGGACAATCCGTCGGGCAGTGACCGCTTATAGACTTCTGGCAACTCTTGTAGCCTGGTCGTGGCAAGAGCTATTATAGTATTCTTTTTTAGTCAATTCTTCGACTGAAGACTGTTCGCCTAAGGTGGCACAGTTTCAGAGTGACTTTGATTTATTCTCTACGACCTTCGTAACTGGGGTCAAATGGGCATCTTTTGGGTCATGATGAGCTGTGGCTATGCAAAGGGAATAATGCGATAGGAAATTTCCACCCCTTGTCAGGGTTGTTTTAAAATCTCAAGGTCACTCGAGGAGGAGTAAGCTGAAAATGCGTGGCCACGCTCGGAAGGTATTCATGGTAGATAATTCCGGTCATACAGTTACTCTCCAGATCGAGGAAACCACTCATGATATGATCAAATGTAAGTACGACCTGCAAGACACCTTGCATTGAGTGGGAGATCGTAATAGGACAAGAGAATTGGTGACGCACACTTGTCTCGGACAAGTGGGAGATTGTTGGAGTGAGTGTCCTCAACAATAGTGCGATCACATAATTAAATCTCATTAATAAGAAAACAAAAGGGATGATTAATATTATAGTCAACTGGTCAACATAAATCGGTAACGATTGGCTCAATTGAGTTTGACGTGACTGTCGTATGACGGTGTTGATCAGTTGATCCCTTGAGGTCACACCTAAAGGACAATCCCCTAATCATATACATTAATTAATTGTATAGCGATACAGATTAATTAATCCCTTAAATTGAACTAAGTTTATATTGTAAGTGAGAATTATATCTTATTGTAATATGATTAAATAAGATTCATTTTTGTAATTTAATTGTTATATTACTAAGAATGCATTATGTTTCTGAAACATTTGAGATAAGCACAATTGGTTGATTATAATTACAAATTGTTGTTAATTATACTAACCAAATATGAGATGACCTATTTTATTTACATGTGATTATAAAATGTGACTTAAAATGTTAAGTCTAATTTATTTGTTATGAAATTGCATTTAAATTGGTTAAATGCACATTTATAAGCAAATTTACATGTTACTTGTCACATGTCACATTTGTGACAAATGACAAATTACAAAGATAAAATGGACACCCATTTTATGCATGGTGCACCGGTTTTTGGTGGGTATTAGGGTAGGATTTAGGTAATTATGGTTGTTCTAATTGTGAATTAGACAAAATAATCACCTAACTAAGCCTAGATACCTACCTAATATCTTGTTAAGAACAAAAGCAACTCACCCTTACCCATGCTTGTAGGGTGCCGGCTCCATGGGTAGAAAAGAGAAGTGTTTTCTCTTTTTATACCAACTAGATCTCATTTGAATAAACATTCAACTTATCTCTCAACCTCTCCATTTTCTTACTCTAAAATAATAAGCTTAAGAAGCCTCAAACAACTTATGTTCATAGATTACTAATAATATTACTAAGAGTAGTAATAGACATATTAGTGATATATATTAAGGGCATCTTACAAATTATACTAGTGTAGTAATATTTGTGATTTTTGGGTATTGTCTTGGTGCAACTAATTGGAGTGTTCTTATTTTAAGAACTTGGAAATCATCCTTATATTTTGAGCTCAAGAACTAAGTAGGAAGGAGTCCTATTTTGTGCCCATATTGTTCATATTCAATGTAAGAAAAATGTTTCTTCTTATCTTTGTATTTATTTTGTTATGCATGCATAAGTTCCATTGGTTTAATGAGTAAAGTAATTATAAGATATTAGAAATGTCTAATATTGAGTTTAAGAAACTTACAGTATCATTGTGTTCATAATCAACAGTGGAGTCCACTGAGGATTTTGGTTCATTTTGTGAATGGGGAGGAGTTTCTGTTTGTTCATTTTGTTCAAGGGTTCCCCCATTCCCCCTGGATGTACTAGCTTCATTTGGATATTGAAATGGTTATCTTCCTTCTGATATTTGGTCTGCTTCACCATTCAACAGTGACTCCAACTGTGGATCGGGTTCACTTCCTTCGTGTATATCGTCCATGTCATGTCGAGTCATTCCGAGCTCTACCTGCTCATAAAAATGTAAAAGACTAGACTCATAAAATATGACATGTAAAATTTCTTCCATTTTCATAGTTTGTTTATTGTACACTTTATAAGCTTTGTTAAGAGACGAGTATCCAACAAAAACGGCCTTATTACTACGAGTATCAAATTTACCCAAATTATACTTTCCATTGTTGTGAACAAAACATTTGCTTCCAAAACATTTCAAATAGGATAAATTAGGCTTTCTGCGTTTTAATAATTCATAGGGAGTCTTATTAAGCATTTTTCGGAACATAACACGGTTATAAATGTGGCATGATATGTTCACGGCTTCTGCCTAAATATTCTTGGCACTTTACTACTAATGAGTATAGTCCAAACCATATTTTCAAAAGTGCGGTTCATGTGCTCCACAATCCCGTTTTGTTGAAACGCACCGCACGCGGAAAAAATATATATCTAATATCGTGCTCATCACAATAAGTGATAAATTATGAATTTTGAAATTAGGTTCCATGGTCGGATCTCAACGATATGAGCTTTAAATCAAATTTATTTTGGACATTTCCCAACAAAATTAGAAATTCATCAAATGTCTCATCTTTAAAAATAAAGAAAGGTAGCCATACAAATCGTGAGAAATCATCCAAATCACACACGAAACCACTACCACCTCTACTTCAACACGCATTGGACCACACAAATCAATATGAAGAGGTTCTAGAAGTTCTAGAGGTTTTGACATACTAACACATTTCTTTAAAGTCACATTTTATGTTAGGAATACCATCGACTAAGTCAAGTCGCCTAAGGGTATTTAAAGTTCTAGCATTGACATGACCTAATCTTTTACGCCAAAGCCATGGGTCGTTCTTTAAAGCGCTTATACATGACAAGGTTTGACTAGGCAATGTACAAAGATTAGTCAAGTAAAAATCTTTAACACGTTTTCCTTCAAAAATAACTTCTCTTGTAGTACCATCAAGTACACGTCATTCACTAACACAAAATTCAACAATATTACCATTATCACACATTTGAGATATGCTAAGGAGATTATGCTTCAAATCTTTGACAAGCAACCCTTTGTCGACACAATGTGACGATGACTTACCAACCTTCCCGATTGAAATAATTTCACCTTTCTTGTTTCACCAAACGTCACAGTGCCATCTTTGTATGCTTATATTGAGATAAATTGGCTTTCACTTCCCGTCATGTGACGAGAACATCCAATATCCAAGTACCAATTGCGGTTGCCTCTCACTAATGCCTATAAGAAATCAAGCTTTTAGTTTAGGAACCCAAAATAATTTAGGCCCCTTCTTGTGAATCGCATCATCAATCAAATCTTTTCGGATCCACATCTTTTTAGCCATCTTGATGTTCTTATTTAGTTTATTCATTCTCTTATCACAACATTAAACACATGACCGGTCTTGCCTCAATGATTGAAAATTATATACTCGGAAAGGACAACATATTTTCTTCTTCTAAAATCACTTATGATTAGGTCTTGCGAAAGCAACAGTGGACTGCACTGTGACTTTTAAAACCAAGTCCGGCATTCTTTTCAGTTTGAGTGGACCGACTTGTGAGAAAGTCCAAAACAGTTTGGCTTTCTTCCCATTTCTTATAAAACTCTTCAGCTTCATGTAACTCATAGTTCAAATTTTCGATTTTGGCAAGATAGTCAAGGTTTAATCGTCGTACTTTTTCAAAAGCAATTCGAACATCATTAATCTCATCACTTAGCATTTCAGCAATGCCGTCAAGATATTTAACATGTCTTTTTCACAAATTAAGGTCACATAAAAGAGAGTCATGTTCATTAGTTAAACTCGATACTTTTTTAATCAATTACTCGTTTTCAATTTTCAGACCAAAAGTCACAGTGGACTGGAATGTGGCTTTTGACGGATTGACCGCTTTATTGACAAGAATTAGGTTCTCCTTCTTTAATCTCTTTTACTTTATTTTAAGTGTGGCCGGGTATGATGTTGCTCAGCTCAATCTAATCTAGACGACATTCTTTTAGACTTACATTCTCTTCGACTATGTCCTCAATTTGAGTTTGCATAGTCTCGAACTTTTCATTTTTAGCAAAACCTTTATCAAGCAAGTCATAAAACATTGAACACACCTTTTCTTTGCAGAAGAATCTAACCTTTTTCTTGAGATTATTTACCTCAACATCAAAATCATCATCAGAATCGTCAGAATACGCAAAGAGGCATTTTGCGGATTCTTTCTTTGAAAACTTTGGACCATCAGGATTGAGACGAGTAGTCATGCAAACTTTGGCATCTAATTCTTTCTCAAGGTTGTCAACCTTTTCACAATCGGATAAGCCCTAGATTGCATACATGACTTTGTGTTTGTATTCTTTCTTTGCAAAATCACGTTTATCCTTAGATTTGAATTCATTCCATTTAGGACAATCTTTGATAAGATGACCTTTTCACCACACTTGAAACAAGTTACAGTTGAAAAATATCTTTTCTTTGAAAGCACTTCTTTCTAGAACTGTTAAAATTTTTAGGAATGCGGCTATTGATCATATCCACCATATTACGTGAGTACATGGCTTGCTCATCATCTCCATCATCTTCCTCATCACTTGAGGTTGATTTGCGTGCGAGACCTCTAGCTAGCTTTAGAACATTCACCCGAACGCTTCATGAGAGTTAACTCATGAGCCATGAGTGAACTCATTAGTTCATTGAGGGTCAATTTGGATAGATCTTTAGCCTCCTTAATAGCCGTCACCTTCGGTTGTCATTTATCACTTAGACTTCGGAGGGTGTTTTGAACTATATCCTCGGTTTTGAAATTACGACCAAGATTCTTAAGTTCATTGACAATACTAGAAAAACGTGAAGAAAGACTATTGATTATTGTCTTGTCGCGCGCCATATTGATCATCTCATATTGTTGTATGAGAAGGTCAATACGATGCTTCTTACCTTGAGACATTCCCTCATAAGCAAGGCTTAAGGTGTCCCAATTTTTTTTTGCCGAGGTACATCCGAAGATTGGGTTAATCTCTTGTTCACCGATGCCATATTGAAGGATAGACATTGTTTTAAACTCTTTCTCAACTTTCTGTAATAAGCCTCGACATAACTTTCCTCACTTTTTACCGATATTATCTTTTGATGCAACCTAGGGAAACCGAGGTGTAGTACCCTGCCGCCTTCGAAAGGCCTTACTTAAAGGCTTCTGGTGCGGCGGGGTGTTACAAGAAGCACCTGATATTGCGATTGGGCTTTTTCCAACCGCCCTTCTTCTTGCCACGGTAGTCCATGACAAAAGCTCCTCCATCATATATAAAGCCACCACCTCCTTGCTTCATCAATTTTTATTACTCGAGCAAAACCACAAAGGTCTCATCTAAGGCCAATGTTATCTTTCCCACAAGTAAACTAGTAATAACCATGTTATACATTTTGGGAAGAGAAGACAACAACATTATTGCCTTATCTTCCTCTCTAAATGTCTCATCCAAACTCGTCAATTAGGTGGTCAAGCCATTGAACTTGTTTAAATGGTCCCTCAAATTGGCGTCATCTACAATCTCGAGCTCGAAAAGATCTTTCTTCAAGAATAGTTTGTTAGCTAAGGACTTCGCATTGTAAATACTGCATAACTTGGTCCACAACTCCTTTGAATTTGTTTCTTCTAACACACCGTACTTGATTTCGAGTGCAAGGGTTATCCTGATTGTACTAACCACGCACAAGATCATCATGTCCTCCATTTGAGAACTTGAACATCATCCGGCTTCTTGTCTTCAAGAGTCGCATACAACCCGTGTTGTATGAGAACTTCATTTATCATGCTTTACCAAAGCGAGAAATTGTTTTTACCCGTGAACAACTCCATCTCAAACATTATACCAAAACGTTTGTCCATCAAGTCGTAACTCTGATACCACTTGTTGGGGTTTTTTGTACAAATAATTTAAAAGGCAAGATGGAAGACACAATATTTTTTGTTATGAACTTAAACACAGCCCAACTTATATTATTTTTCACTTCAACAATAATACATTCTCCAACACTTAACTAATAGCTAAGATTTCAATCTATACTTAACTCGGGCCCTAACTCTAACAATGACCATGACCTCTATATATAAGGTCCTAAGTATAACTTACCTAGTAACATTAAGAGTCTTTAACATAACATAAAATCTATCTCCTAACCTTTACATACTACTAATTACATAAAGATATAAAACATAAATAGAAGTAAGTTTAAACATAAACACTCATATGTTACTAGCTCATAACAATGTTGGGGTTACTTCTAATATCATGCACCATACACATGGATAATGCATGGTATACGTTACCTTTAAGATAGTTTAGCTTAAGTTTATAGATTCAATAAGATGAACATAAGATTATTTAAAAGTCAAAATTATAAATTCTAATATACTTCATTTGTTCCATAATATAAGCTGTTTAAATTATTTCACAAGAATTAAGAACGTATTTAAAATGTTGTACTATTAAAGTATTAATTACGTGTTATACATGTTTTCTGGAAATAATGAAAGTAAACCTTTTTCGCCAATAAATGGCTTAATTTATTTCTTTTTTCTAAATTTTAGCGCTTTGAAAATAAAAAACCATGTAATATATAGGAAAATGTAAAACGCCTTGTAAAAAGAAAGTTTAATTTTTTAAAACGATTTATATTATAGAATATAGAGAGTATTAATTTTATTTTATTAATCTAAAATATCATAAGGTATAATTAGACTCTTAACATAATAATGCTCCGATGGGTTGGAACATGGGTTGGCAGACTGATTAAATTTCAAAATTTATAAGTATTTGCATTTTGTCGGCTCAACTCATTCCCTCCAAAATTTCTAAGATGGTGAAAGAAGACAATTGCAAAATGGATATTAAATTTCTAAAGCAACTTTTGATAAAACGTCAATTATTCAACGTAACAAAGGTGTTCCAAGTAGACAACTATACAATTGACAATTTCAGCGCTCATCAATTATTCAATTGCATGGTACGTACTACGTAGAGCACATGTGTATATAAGTATATAAGCACAATTCCAATGCTACCATACCTCATCGAATTCCTTCCAAATTACAACTAACACAATCATATATACTCAAAAGAATACCCATCAATATCCCAAGTTCATCATTTCCAGTACGATTTATACAAATGATGACAGCACAAACTCGATTTTTTGTTTTATTTGTGGTTTTGACGATCTTGCTACAGTCTCTTCCTCGAAACATGGCGAAAGAAGACAATGTCATTAGTAATGAGAGTTCATGGCATATGAGAACATTTAGGGTTCTTTACAGACGAAGGTATACACCATACAACCGTCGTCCAAGGTTGTTTCCAGCACCATATCATTCATATTCATCAAATGCAGCTGCTGGTCCCGCTGCTAGTCCGGCTACAAGTCGTATAGTATCGAATGTCGCCCTTAAATCACACATTTCATGGCTCTATATATCAACCCTTGTTTGTTTTGCTATTTTTGTAAATATATACCACTCGTCAAAATATTTCTTAGTTGGTATATGTCTTGTAATATACTATTTGTTTCAGCATTTTACATCTACATTTTTTTATTTTTTTACTCCATATTTTATATTACGAAATGAATATAGCTCATACCTTCAAAGCTATTTGGTGTACTATTCTATTAAGGTTTCTATTGCTTTTCGTAGTGAATCTATATACTAGGTTGATGTGCGTCCATTGCACGGTTTCTAAATTGTAAGGTTAAATAATTATTGCTCAACATGTTACTAATTGTTTTTGGTATAAAGAAGATTTTAGCTCCTGGTAAAACTAGTTTACGTGTCCGGCCTCGCCCGTACATCCTTTCTTCACTACTCGAATTTATATTTAACTAGTTTTACACCCGTGCAAAAATGCATGGGTTGCTTTATTATTAATTGTAATATTCACATTTAATACATCGTTTTTCTTAGCTGAAGACTAGTTAATCTTAAACTCTGACACAAATTGCCAAAACGACCCGTTAATTTAGGGAGAGAACTGATCCACTTGATTAATTAAAGAAGTTCAAATAATTTATAAAATTTTAAATAATAATCTATTGTTAGTAATTATTTCAACAAAAAAATTTGAGTCATAAATAATATTAATGTATAAGTTTTTATACATAAATGTAAAATTAGAATTATATTACTTTATTATTTCCAAACATGATTTTAAAAAGAATTATGTATCTTTTATAAAATCAATAAGGAAACAATCCGAGAGTATTAAAAACGAATTAAAAAAAACATTATGTATCTTTTATTAAATATTAGTGTATATCACATATTAAGTATTTCAAAAATCATATAAATTTGTTATTTTAAAAAAATAATGTTTTTGACAGGTATTATGACGTACTTATAACCTAGGAAGCACGGACACTTCTCCTAATTAACCGTCCCGTGTCGGACACACAGACACACGGACACCTATAAATAAATAATGAGAGGTTCAAAGATTAAAAGAGATTGATTAGAAGATGATTTGAGCGAGAAATGAGAATAAATAATCAAAGTCAAATTTTATCTTCAATTATTTACATTTAATATCAAATATCAATATAAAATAAAATCGTACATTATTTATAACTATAAAATATATTTTTTTATTAAATTTAAATGTCGTGTCTCGTGTCCTAAATTTCACGAGATGCCGTATCACGTGTCTGTGTCGTGTCTGTGTCCGTGTCCATGTCCTTGTCCGTTTTCGTGCTACCTAGCTTATAACCGGTCCGACATGTATAGTTGAACCTGAATTTGTGAACACGACCCATATATTCACTAATTATATAATACTCCCTCCGTTTCACAGTATATGACGTTTTTGTTTTTCGAGGTGAGCCTTTGACTTTAATTTTTACAAAAATATATTTGTCTAAAAATTATAAAAATTATACCATAAAATTCCTTATTAATAGAGCTTTAAAATGAGTATACATTTCATTATGTTTACTCTTATATTTTGAGAGATATTCAAGAGAAAAGGGAGTGTCTCGCAAAGTGAGAATGACATATAAAAAAATAGAGGGAGTAATTTGCTAATAATTTTTATCTTTCTTCTATTAAAGCAAGAACATTTAAAGTCACCACATTAATCCACCTCATCATGTTAGTTTTCTTTTTCTTTTTTCTTTTTTTGTCTTTTTTTGTCTTTATTCTTTTTTCTACATTTTATTTATCAGTTCTTTTTTTACACTAAAAGAATACAATAATTTGAACATGCAAATTTTTAATAATCCTAAATTATGAATTAAAACTTTACATTAATAATAAATTACATTGATATGTCAAAAATCCTGAAAATTAATAACTTCAAATTACAATCAACAAAAAATTACTCAATTATATAATTTCACCTTACACCGTTTTACTAAAGCAAAAAAATAAAATTCAATAAATAAGTTCATAAGAACCCACCGATTTAGTTAGATTATTTAAAAATCAGTCAGTTAATAAATATTAGAGAATTTAGGTTCAACATTAATTACCCAATGCATGCATTAACAAACTATTTAACCGTTAATCCATGAAGTACAATATAGATCTAGAATGTCCTATATCAAAATAAAATTTGAAAAAATGATTTTTAAACTGAAAAAACATTAAACCCCTCAAATATTACACTATTTTGAACTTAACTTCTTTAATTTAGAAAAATATAAAACTTATTAGATATTGATTATTTCGAACTTATCTAAAAAATTAGTCATATGGCGGAACATAAAAATTACGAGCATAAAACCATTAAAAAATTGCATCTCCGATAAATTTATTAGAACTTATCTAATAAATTTATCAAAGATGCATACAAAAATTCTTTTGAACTTATCTAATAAATTAGTCATATGGTGGTCCATATGAATTCTCAGCAAGTCTTGCTTAAGACGGTATTATTCGTCTTAAGTTTAACACGGGTCAAACAAAATCAATATTTATGCATTAAATAAAATATTTTCTATACAAGTTTAATACCAAATCCGTGCAATTTTGCACGGGGATAAAACTAGTAGTTGATAAATGGAAAAAAGTAGAGATTGTAGGATGCTAGAATGGTATGATAAAAAAAGAAATTAAAGTTCCTAATTTTAAGGAACAACACGTTTCATTGAGAAAAGCCATTTTATTTCCTAAAATCATGGAGCCAATGACAATCCTTCAAAATACTTGGCTTTTATATATTATATATAGAGGGATTTTTATATGAATTATAATTGCGTTAAATTTGTCTAACTCGTATATTTATTATTCATAATACTTTTTTTATGAAATATCTTGAAATTATGATGATAGGTTCATTTATCAATATAATGAGATACATTCAACACTTCTACTGTTAATATTCTTACTTTCACAACATGTCATTTTTAATAGTATTACGTTTCAATTTTGCGAAAACTATAATTTCTTTCACTACTCTCGCTTTTTTGTGCGGTTAAATTCACAATTCCCATTAATTTTATCAAACTTATATATTTATATAAATAAAGTATTCTTTTTAAATCGATTGGTTAGCTAATTGTTCATACTTTATCCCGTTATTATTACTGCAACTTTTGTCACATTTGTTGTCACTACCGTTAGTTTCACTACTCTCACCATCATTATTGATACTTTCACTAGCTACTCTGCATTTAATAATTTAATTTCACGTTTCATTTACTACTACTGCTTCTTTTACTACTTCCGCGACCATTATTTATACTTTTACTAATTGTATTACACATTTAGACGTATGTATTTAAATAAAAATTAAATATTTGATAAGGATGACATTTAAAAGTGTTTATTATTATACTCTAATTAAATTACAAATTTAAAGAACTATGCAATATTATATCTTTTGGAAATCTTAATTTATTTATCTATATATAGTTTGCAAAACTCGACTAATGTATATTATATTAATATGCTGATGAACAATTAACATCTTTATACATCAAAACTATATTATATATGAATATTTTTATGTTTATGTCATTCCATAACTTGCCATTGGTTTCCAATTTATATATATAGTACTAGGTTTAGTGTCCATCTCTGTCCCGCTCGGGCTACCTCTATTTAACATTTAGATTAAACTTTTTATGAAATATAATTGCGCAAAGACATGTATAACTCAAACATGTACCACTTACAGATCTTAAAGTTATGATAAGCTGCAAAATTTATCAAGAAATTATGAGACACATTCACTATTTCTGCTATTAATACTATTAATTTCACGGCATCACATGTTAATGTTATTACTATTGTGAATATTCTACATTCGTTGTTACTCCTATTACTTATTTTGAAAATGCAGAATATTACAAATTCAACGAGGTCAATCAACGATATGAATTTGGCTTGAGGAGTTTAATTTGGGCTAGTAGATGTTTACAGCCCATTTAGTGTAGATTAGCTTATTAACTCAGACTTTTGTGGAATTATTTATACATTGGATTGTCTTTGGAACATTATTAGGTTGAATGAGATGTAATGTCGTTTTACATGTGATGTATTAGTGATTGGTTGGATTTATTGTTTCAGGTTTTAAGTTTTTGTATTTGATTGTCCTTTTTATAGGGAGGTGCTGCCGTAATTTTGGTAGTAAATTTTTATATATAAAAATAGCATTAATAATTTGCGTCGATTCTCGAATGAAATGGAAAGCATTTTTAAAATAATGCTCAAAAAATAAGTATTTGTCGTTTTGGGTTGGGTTCAAAACTATTTATCAAAATGGTGTCCACGTAGGTTCGGATTTTGCAAACCAAAAACACGGAGGAAACACGCCATTGGCAATGGCGTGTTTCCATTGAGTAGAAAAATGTAAACTTACAAAAATGGACTAAAAGTAAACACGCCATTAAGAATGGCGGGTTTGTTCCGTGTTTCAGGTTTTGAAAACCCAAGCCTACACGTGGACACCATTTTTATAAATAGTTTTTAACCCGAGCCAAAACGACAAATATTTATTTTTGTAGCATTATTTTAAAAATGCTTTCAATGAAATGACACAAAGGATGGAAATTAATTGGCGCGAAACTGAAATGTCAATTGCATCAGTTCTAATAGCAAATGACATGAGAAGGTAAGGAAATTGCATCGGTTCTAGAATAAAGTGAGGCAAAATAGTTAAATAATCAAGTGACACTACAATAAAATGTCATTTGCATCAAAGTTGACAACAAATGACGCAAAAAGATAAAGAAATTGCATCGGTTCTAAAGAGAAGTGATGCAAATACTAACTATTTGTGTCTGTTATACAATGCTATTGCGTCAATTACTTGCTCAAAACCGACGCAAATGGAGTATTTTTGCGTCGCTTGTTAAGTTACAGCTGACGCAAATCTTTAACTTGTTGCGTCGATTTAACAACTGACGCAAGAGCAAATACGACCCCTCGAAATAAATCACCCCAAAACAGACGCAAATGACCATCTACAACTGACGCGATAGGGGTTTTTTCCACTAGTGCTTATTCTGCTTGTTCTCGTTTGTAACTTAACCAATTAACAATTTTAAAAATATAACCATGTAGACAATGAAATATAAGTTCAAAAACTGACAGAATAAGTTACCTAAGTTGTAGTTTGAAAACAAATTCTTTATCAAAGTGTAACTTGAAGGAGTAATTTTAGAAAAAAAATTTAATAAAGAATAATTTAAAAAACTTCAATGTTAAAATTTAGAATAGAGCAATTTGTAGTTTACTTTATTAATTGTGGCAGATTAGTTAGTCATTACAAGAGGTATAATAAAAGGGTGTGATAATGACACTATAATTTAGTTAACGCCACTCAACTACAACCTACATATAAAGTATCTTACTATTCACTCTCTCCCATTTTGAGTGACGTTAGTGATATTTAGACCTGACAAACGATTCATTTGATTCGGTTTCGGATAGGGTTAAATCGCTTCAATCTAAATCGGGTTGATCTTATTTTCGGTTTAAGTTCGATTTCGATCGAGTTCGTTTCAGATAACCACTTTCATTGGTTTGTGATATTTCGAGTCGGGTATGGTTCCGGTGAGTCAATTTCAGTTCAATTTCGGTTTCACTTCATAATATATATTGAAGTTAATGGTCAAAAAGTTAGTTTAAATGTAACTTATACATTCCAATTTTAATGTAATAATTCATAATATCATTAATAAATAAATAATAGTTGAAAAACACCTTAAATATAAGTTTATTTACGAGAATATAAATACTTTTGATTCAGGTCAATCAGTTCGGTTCTTATCGGTTCAGATATATTCAGGTCCGGGTATCAATCAGTAATTATTAATTTCGATTCAATTTCGGTTCGATTCGGATTCTGGATAGTATTCTGGTTACCAATATCGGGTATTCGATCGGTTATCATTTCGATATGTTTTTCGATTTCGGTTTTATTTGCCGGGTCTAGTGATATTGGTTGACCTGCCGTAATAAATTGTCAACAAAAGTGTCCCGTGTCCCAGGACCGAGTAAAACAACTTATACAGCTGACATTTTCACCGCACTTCGACTGGCACACGTAGATATATATACACCCACAATTCCATTACTCGTATATCCTAACCTCATAAAAAAAAGTCTTATTCCTTTAAAAACAAATCCCATTTTCAAACCAAAAACCGACCCGTCAAACGATCAAACCCGACAGTTCGAGCACAAGTTAATACAAATAATGTGGTCGCAAACCCAATTTTACGTGTTTTTGGTGTTGTTTATGATCTTATCACAATCGCTTCCTCGGAATTTGGCGAAAGATGACAATGTTGATAGAAATGAAAGTTCCTGGAATAATAATGTGGGAAAACTTGGTGTTGTTGTAAGACGAGGATACGGTGGTCGGAGGATCGTTCCATCATCAACTACTACTGCTGCTGCTCCAGGTGGTTCAGCATCAAATCATTCAAATGCCATTAAATCACACATTTCCTTGCTTCATTTATCACCTTTGTTGCAGTGGCGGACCTAGAGCCTTATAATTGGGGGTGCACATTTAATTAATTTTTTTTTTTGCGTATAATATAAAAAAATAGCTAATAATTAGAATTTTTCGTGTGTTAAAACTTTTGGTATCATCCTTGAACAAGAAACAATAAAAACAAAAAGCCGCATCTTTGTGGAAGCAATATTCAAGCCAATCATATGACTTACACCAAAGAACATTGAAACGACGTTTCTTTTTACCGATTAACTTTTGAGGTAATTTATCATTGGATTTTGGTGTACAAGGCCCCTTCTCAATAAATCTCCTTCTCACATCATCTTGTGCATTGACCGGATAAGACAATATTGACACCCGTTTTCCCGGATCATTTGGTAAATTATACTCTTCTTCATTGTTTTAATCAAGTTCATCATGTTCCTCATCTTGAGACTCTTGCTCATTGTGAAGAGATGACAAATGAGGTTCTTGATTGTGAGAAGTTGATAAAGGAGGTTCTTCATTGTTATGAGGCGATAAAGAAGGTTCGTCAATGTTAGGTTCTTGAATATTTTCATTTGGTTCACTATTTTGAGAAGGGGAAGATGATGAAGAAGCTTTTTGTGCCTTTCTTTGTGAATTCCAAAACGATTCTAAACTTTATATTTCTTCATCTAAAATTAAAAAGAAATCTCAAATTAGGAAATGGGATTATAGGAATCCATTATTTTAATTGAATTTTTGTAAACTAGGGTTTCACTCTTTCAATTTTTATGAATGGGCATTACTAGTAATTAGTAAAATAATCAAAATTCATAAACAAAAATCACAAATAGACACCCAACAATCAAACTATATAAGTAATTAATCAAACTATCAAAAACAATTTCAATTTTCAAACTAACTAAATAACACAATTAGAA
The DNA here is from genome assembly GCA_022085475.1 of Heliosperma pusillum. NCBI lineage: Eukaryota > Viridiplantae > Streptophyta > Magnoliopsida > Caryophyllales > Caryophyllaceae > Heliosperma > Heliosperma pusillum. The sequence goes on along the minus strand of JAIUZE010000989.1, from coordinate 16,022 downwards.
AAAATGAAATTAGGGTTTGAATTAACAAAACCTTACAACAAAACCTTACACAGCAAGAAGGCACGGTGGCCGGCAGCAAGAAGACAGGCGGTCCTTGGTTGGTCAGGCGTCAGGGCAGGCGGGATTTGTTTTTTGGGAAATGTCGAATGGGTTTAAAAAAATAATAAGAGAGACTTGGGATTTGGGCCGTGGGGTAGCCGGGTAGGATAGAGAAAATAAAAACAAAAACTGCGTGCATAGAGGATAGAACCCAGGACCTTCAATATTGCATACTACTACTTTAACCACTGCGCCACTTGAGAATTTCTGTAAATTATAGAGCACATATTGTTCTTATTCTTGAGTTTACAGTTTTTTAAATAAAAAAAAAATTCCGAAAACCGAGGGTGCGCACGTGCGGTGCTGTGCGCACCCCTCGGTCCGCCACTGCTTTGTTGCTTCTACTTAATAGATTATAATCCCTGATTAGGGTGAGTCAATGTATTCACAATATATAGCCAAACATACAAAGTTAGTTACCTAAATAATAGCGATACTACGAGATTTACATTGACTAAATAAGGCAAGAATATTAGAATATATTTACATATATTTACTAATACACCCCCTCAGACGGAGCGGGAGGAGGACGGACGCTCAGGCTGGACTTGAAACGTTGAAACAAATGACGCGGTAACCCTTTGGTAAAGATATCAGCATATTGATAAGCAGCAGGGACATGAAGGACGCGAACGTGACCAACCTGAACTTTTTCACGAACAAAATGGATATCGAGTTCAATGTGCTTGGTGCGTTGATGTTGAACGGGATTGGTAGAGAGATAGACAGCCGAGACATTGTCACAAAACACAAGAGTGGCGCGCTTCATAGGAACATGTAACTCGAAGAGCAGATTGCGAAGCCAACTCGTTTCGGCGACGGCATTGGCGACAGCTCTGTATTAGGCCTCAGCGCTAGATTTGGAAACAGTGGGCTGCCGCTTTGAGGACCAAGAGACTAAATTGTCGCCAAGAAAGACACAATACCCGGAAGTGGATCGGCGAGAATCAGGACAGCCACCCCAGTCGGCGTCAGAGTAAGCAGTGAGAGTGTGTAACCGAGATTGGGTAATCGAAAACCCATGATCCATAGTGCCCTTTATATAACGCAAAATCCGCTTCAAAAAATGAAAGTGAGGTTCACGCGGTGCGTGCATAAAGAGACAGACCTGTTGAACAGCATAGGAAATTTTCGGCCGGGTAATGGTCAAATATTGAAGAGCTCCAGCGAGACTGCGATACAGAGTCGAGTCGGCTAGTAAGGGGCCATCTGAGGCACTAAGTTTTGTGCAAGTGTCGACAGGAGTGGACACCGGGTTACAGTTTGACATGTTAGCACGGCGTAAAATATCAGTGGCATACTGTTGCTGAGACAAAAACAAACCATGAGAAGTACGAGTAACAGTAATACCCAAAAAATGATGAAGGAGCCCCAAGTCGGTCATGGCGAATTCACGGGAAAGATCAGAAATAATGCGCTGAACAAGGGACGTACTGGACGCTGTAAGCACAATATCATCGACATATAATAACAGATAAGCAGTTTCACTCCCGTGATGAAATATGAAAAGAGAAGTATCACACAGACTGTTGTGAAAACCTTGAGACAATACAAACGTAGCAAAGCGTTGATACCAGGCTCGAGGGGCATGTTTAAGGCCGTATAAGGACTTACGGAGGCGGCACACATGGTGAGGGGCTGAAGGATCAACAAAGCCCGGAGGCTGATGCATAAATACAGTTTCGACAAGGTCACCATGTAAGAAGGCGTTCTTGACATCAAGTTGATGTATCGGCCAAGAACGAGACATAGCTAAACTTAAGACGGTACGAATGGTAGTCGGTTTGACGACAGGACTAAAAGTTTCATCACAATCAATGCCAACCTGTTGGGTCTTACCATTTACAACGAGACGGGCCTTGTACCGTTCGAGAGAACCATCGGCTTTGAACTTGTGCCGATATAACCACATGCAGCGAATCACAGAAGCATCCATGGGACGGGGTACCAAGTCCCATGTATGATTATCTTGTAATGCATTAAATTCAGTCTGCATGGCTGCATTCCAGTTCGGGTCACGAAGAGCAATATGGGGCGATTTGGGAATTGGGCTAAGGGTGGCAGTGGTAAGGAGGGACGTGGGTACCTTGGGTTTGAAGATGCCTTGCATGGCTCGGGTGGTCATGTGGTGGGTGGGTAGGGGAGGTGGGGGAGAAGGGGGAGGTGGTGGTGGGGTGGCATGAGAGGAGGCAGGGGAGGCGGCACTGGAGGGTTCGGGGCTGGTGGTAGGTGGTATGGGGCTGGCAGGGGAGGTGGTGGAGGGTTCGGGGCTGGTGGTAGGTGGTATGGCCGTGAGATTTGGGTAACAGACACAACCGAGAAAGACACACGGGGTGGACCGAGGGGCAAGCTTGTGTGGTTGCTTGGCCGTGAGATTTGGGTAACAGACACAACCGAAGACACGGAGATGAGAGTATGTGGGTTCTTTGAGGTAGAGAGCGGAAGTGGGTGAGCGATAATTTAGGAGTCGAGAGGGAAGGATGTTATGTAAGTAAGTGGCGGTGTGAAGGGCGTCGACCCAATATTTTGGAGGGAGGGAGGCGTGAGAGAGAAGGACTAACATAATTTCATTGAGACGACGAATCATTCTTTCTGCTTTACCGTTTTGAGGGGACGTTTGAGGACAATAAAAGCGAAAGACTAACCCATTAGTGTTAGCGAAGGACCGAAAGGGAGTGTTGTCAAATTCGCGGCCTAAATCGCATTGGAAAGTTTTGATTGGTAAGTTGAATTGAGTTTTAACGAGGGATGCAAAATGGGTAAATTTAGCGAATACGTCGGATTTTAATTTAAGAGGATACACCCATACAAATTGAGTAAGGTTGTCAATAAGCACAAGATAATATTTGTAACCAGTGTGACTAAGAATAGGAGACGTCCATAAATCAGCATGTATAATGTCAAACGGAGATAAAGTAGAATTTTGAGACTCCACAAAAGGTAAACGACGATGTTTGCTAGTTTGACAGGGCGGACATAAATGAGATATATTTGTTTTATTCGTAAAATTAATACTAGAATGACTCTTAAGACGCTGAATAATGACGGAGCTAGGATGCCCCAACCGGTGATGCCACGTGGATGACGTCAGACCAGCAAAAGGCGTGGGGACAGTAGGTGTGGACGTGGAGGACGACACTGGATACAACTCGCCACGACTATTGCTCCTCAGAATCGTTGTCCCAGTCTGGAGATCCTTCACAGAAAAACCATGTGGGTCAAATTCGACGGAGACATTATTATCTTTTGTAAATTGTCGGACGGAAATTAAGTTCTTAATAATGTTGGGTGTATAAAGGACATTATGGAGATGCAGGTGACGGTCGTTGGTGGGTATGGTAGTAGTTCCCGTACCCCGAACTGGAATAGTGTGGCCATTACCAACAAAAATAGACCGAATATTAGATACATTAGAAGACGGAGTGAGATTACCTGCATCGGAAGTTAAGTCGGACGAAGCTTCAGTATCCATATACCACTGCCCATCACTTGGATTGAAAGCCATAGCATTAAATGCTTGACCCAGATCTGTCAGTTGTTGCGGCTCATAGTCGGTGACATAGGCCTGAGCAGAGGAGGAAGGAGCGGCGGGTGTGGGAGCACGCCAAGGAGAGCGAGGAGGACCTCGAGGGGGCTGCTGCGACGGCCAAGGCTGCCACGGGGTGGACCAGCCGGCCTGAGTGGGGTATGGGCACGGTGGGGCAGTCCAGGACTGAGACCACGGTGGAGGGGACCACGGAATTGGGACCCAATTCGACGGAGGACCGGTAGATTGTGGTTTATTCGAGCCACGATTTTGCGAGCGGCCACCATTGCGACCGCCGTTCTTCTGGGATCGACCACCACCTGTTTTAGCACGTGGTGGGTGAGAGGGTGCCGACTTTGGCTCAACCCAGCCCGAGGCCTCCGGTGAGTCAGAGGAGGGAGCAACCAGCGCCGTCGACGGCTCGTCACGATCGGCTTGGCGATGTTGTTCCAGTTCGAGCATACTACACGCGGTGGCAAAGTTGGGAAGGGTCTGATTGATATACGCGACTGTCGTGTCATACCCAGCGGTTAAACCACTAACCAACTGGAGAACGAGACGTTGATCGATGACAGGAGCGTCGACGTCTTTCAACTGAACTGCAATCTCCTTGAGACGTTGGCAGTAGGCCTCTAGAGATGGCATAGACTCGAGTTTCAGTGAGGAAAATTCGGATTCGAGTGCAGCAGCGCGGGAGCCCTTGTTATTGGTGAAGATATCCTTCACGCGAACCCAGGCTTCATGAGCGGTGGATTCTTCTTCAAGGACACGCGACAAGAGATCGTCATTGAGGGTGCCATATAGATCCATTGAAGGACATGAGCATCAATTTCGCACCACTCGGCGTAGGTACTGTCGGTTTCAGCCGGCTTGCGGGTGCCATCAATGTGATGGAGCACTTTGTACCCACGGGCGTGCAACTTGAAAAGCTTTACCCAGGACGAATACGGAACCTTGACACCATCGAGAACACGGACTTTATTTTGAATGTTAGTGACCGAGTACACAGGATGGAGTTTTGGTGGGGGAGTGACTTCTTTGCCGGTCATGGTGACGTGAGGTCAGACACAAGGGCGAAGAAGACGGCGGCTAGGGTAGGATTAATGCTAACCTAGTCTGATACCATAATAGATTATAATCCCTAATTAGGGTGAGTCAATGTATTCACAATATATAGCCAATCATACAAAGTTAGTTACCTAATTAATAGCGATACTACGAGATTTACATTGACTAAATAAGGCAAGAATATATTTACATATATTTACTAATATGAACTTCTAAGTATTTTGATTAAAAATGCACTTATAAGCACTAGATACTAGAGTTTATCCTTATGAAAATTACAGTTCTAATTAAACTACGAGTAATATTTTTATTTTCGTGATCTTGAGTAGCTTAGCTTAACGAAGCAAAGTTGACTAAGAACAATTTTTACTATTGCATCTACTAAGTCAATGCTTTTATATTTGACTCTTTAAAATATCTTTTTTTTTAACATTTGATGATGAGGCCCTACCAATTATCTTACCATGAGTATTTTATTTTGAAAGAATGGATTTCTTTTACTTACAAAAAATAATCCCTTGGTTTCCAAGAAAGTGGGAATGTGTTTTCATTTGCTACACATTATAAATAAAGACATAATCTATCATTATTTAGGTTGATTATTTGCAAAATCAGCTAGCTAAGCGGATAAATAAAAATATAATAACGGTAGTTATGACTTCCTTTCGAATATGTTAGCAATATATTTTCCCTCGTATATTTTCAAGTACCTTTTAATCCAAGTTTCAATATAATTACCCAAAAAAGGCAACATGTTTCAAATAATGCACACGTCTTTACTAGAGCTAGGGTGACAATAGAATTAATTAGTGGCGGCTTTTACTAAGTACATCACTCCATTTAAAGGCTATTAGCATTAGAATCGCCCCTCTTCTCTTTACAACAACACAAATTCTCGAGTCAAGTACATATCACATCACTAAGCCTAAGACAGATTAAGTATGACTTACTACAACAAAGGCATGGAGTGGAACGTAATTCAAAGAAAGAACGTATTTTGATCAACACTAGAGGAAAGCGACATATACGTTTTTGGAAATAGTCTTTGACCTTAATTTGAGGCTTAGGTACTCTTATTTGAGCAAGTGTGATTAAGTTATAATAATATCTGTCTTAATCTAATCTAGCTACCTCCCAAAACAGCTTATCAATCAACCAAGACCTAGATCACTTATTACTAATAGTTTCATTTTAATATTAGCCTAAGTATGAGCTAAACCAAATAGAGGTTGGACCATTTTTTTATCAAAGCTAAATCACTTACATAAACGGACCACAATGTCTTAACCTACCCCGCTAACTTTGTATCGCATGTTGGATCATTAATTATCAGTTTCTCACCCCTAACCTGAATCACTTCTTATTATTGTTCATAATGATAACGATTTTTCAAATGTGTGAACTAAGAGCGCCTTGAAAGAAATCGTTAAGGCAATATTTTTAAGATTTTATCATGAGAAATAAAATATAAAGTCACTAGGACTATTTTTAGTGAGTGGCGAAATCTGAAATATTACTTAACATAAATTTTAACGGGTATCTTTATAGGGTACACGTTAAAAAATCCATAATAATAATCTCGTTAAAATATTAGGTTTATTTTGTTTTTTGTTTTTTTGGTCTTCACTCGGAGATCCCTACCGATATGGAGGCAATTTCCCTCGGGGTACTGAAGGTAATTTTGGTAATTTAATGGGTAGATCCCTACCAAATTTGGTTTTTTCATTCACAAGAGTCAGGATTCGAACCCAGATCACTTATTTAAGAGACAAGAACCCTTACCATTTACGCCAACCAGTAAAATATTAGGTTTATAGTATGAGCTAAACCAAATAGAGGCTGGACCAGTTTGCATGGAAGTTAATCACTTTCCCATGTGACAAGCATATACCCAATTCAAACCTCGAATCTTGTAAATCTCATGCTTTGCTTCTGCCATCTTGATATTAACTTAACAGGTCTCTCTTGTGACAGTCACAAGCTTGTGATAGACTAAATGTGACCATTTTATGATAAAAAGTAATCATCCATAAAATGTTACCAGTCATATAATGGTTACATTTTCCATAAAAATGGTCACATTTGCTCCGTCATAAGCTTGTGACGAAAAGTGCCCGTCACAAATGAGAATTTGTGTTAACTTAATTACCCTTTCTTGTTGAAACTATGGCCAATTAGAAGTTAAACTTAAACAGGATTAGTGATTTACTGCTGTCAAGATTTCAAAAGTGAGAAAAAAATGGACCAAATAATGGCGACAAAATTCTACTAACCCATGTGAGATTAGCGATTAATATGCTCAAACTTATGTTTTGTTAGTTGGGTTTGTTTTCTTCTTTGACCTTGTAATGAACGACAAATTCTTGTTTTCTCCGGGAGAACCGTGTTCCTTACCTTTAAAGAGGAGGATAAAAAGGAAAACTTATAAAGCCTTGAGTGTAAGGAATACGGTTCTCCCGTTAGACATAAGAATTTTTAGTAATAAACGGTTAATCTTGTTTTGATTTTGTTGTGAAGTTAAAAACTTAATGTGAGAGAACGGTTTTTCGAATTCTAACGATAGATTTTGTTGGGAAAGAAGTATTTATGGTAACATTTTATCGCTAAATATTGAAGCTTAACTCATTTGTACCATATTTAATGAAATGATTTACATAATCAGATGTACTACATCTGATGTAGAATCTATGAACTACTAATATACGTTAAAAAAAACCATTATACAAATTTAATATGGGTAAATAACCCACATGCAAAATTGCAAATTGCTCGACAACGATTCAATTCACTAATAGCGTAAAAATAATTCACAAGGTGTATCAGGTGTACCATGTTATCGTCCACCCCGATCAATTAGAAAACTCCTTTTCGGTTTCCTTATAATATGCTTGGTTATTTATAGGAAATGTTGCTAAATGCTAATTCTTTTTTTTTGCTAGGGGACTACGGTTTGTGGTGACATTTCTAACTTTATTATCACAAATGATAGATTTCATAAACGCATTCTTATTCATAATATTAATGTGTTGTGTTGAATACAACGACCACATATTTATAGTTACAAAAAGATACTTAACTTAACCTAAATATCTCATATTCTCTCAATATATTATTTCCTAATATTATCTTAATATTATCTCATCTGACTCCATATGACATCTTATTCCTTAATAACAAAGGAAATTATATTATTGAAAACTGATTGTATATCTCAAATGACCTAGTTTATTGGTTAAAAAACTTACTCATTTAAATATGTCGCATACTCTTCTTATTTTGTACATGTTTTTATCTTACGAGGACTTTGATAAATCAATAAAGCCGCAAAAGGCCATTCTAATTTAATTAGAGACCATAGGAAATACAACCTATACAACAATGCTAAAACTAATGAGGGAGAATTCTACCACCTTTATGGTCCTATCCGGCTTATATCCTCATTAAAAACCCAAGTGTGCACCAAAAGAACACAAATTCTTATTTGTGACGGTCACAAGCTTTTGTCCTTTCACACCGATTAAAGTAATGGCAAGTGGGAAACGACTTGCGTTTATGGTCCTATCCGGCTTATATCCTCATTAAAAACCCAAGTGTGCACCAAAATCACACAAATTCTTATTTGTGACGGTCCCAAGCGATAATTGCTGCCAAAAGAAATACGGAGTACTGATATTGTCCGTGGATTTGCATACAAAAAGAAGACGCTAATGAACTAATCCTTGTATGTTGTATCTAATCTAATTGTTTAATGATCACAATGTGATAAGGTAGTTAAGAAAGATTGAAGAATTCAAGGGATATTACTTTTAGATGAATTTGTTTACTTACCAATTCTTGTGTACAATGTACGTCTAGTTAGTTTAGCTCTAGCTCCTCTCTTGTCAGATTATTTGTTGCATTGAATCACATAATTTTCCAATTATTTGTGGTTTTGTCAACTCTTCGATCACTTGGCAACTCGCATCATACACTCTTTCGCGTTATATGAGCATTCTTACTCTTGGTTTGCACCCCTTGCCACCGGGGAAGAGCTATAACTCGGATAATAAGGTACCCCGTTTTTTCTAACTTATAGTTTAAGACAGTACACACGTCGAGTTATCGATATGTTAAGCGAGATGATTATCTAAAGTTACCCTAAAACCATGTCACAAGAAACTTAACATCCTTGTTTAGATTCAAATTTTACGCTGCCGCCAAATTTTGGGCTAGGACATGTGAGTTACGGGCTTATGGCTTTATCATCTTCAACGATATGTTCGACCTAACAATTTGATCGAGTCAGTTATACCATGTCTAAACTTTCTGCAATGCCATGTATTAATAGAGGCCATAGTTGATAGGTTCCCACGGGCTATGCCGGACCCTTCTTGTTCTCTCATTCATGGGCCTTCCTCAATACAACACACCACACTGAATTTTACAATATTTGATGTTTTCTACAATCACTACAAAATCATGGCTAAACCGTACCAGGTGGTGTACCTATGCTGAAAATATGAACATCAATTATATAAATAAACAAATACACAAAAATATCGACAGCCTAATGCCAAACAATGAAGAAATGCAATTCTTTACCTAAATCTAACGAATCCTAAGCCTATGTCGTCCAAGTTAATCATATATACGAAGCAGGAGAACTTAATTGTCAACACGGAGCCGCCTGAGCTCCGACACAAAAGTGGGAGTAGAACCAAGAGTGCGGCGTGCAAGACTCTGAATGTCGACACGAGTGCAGTCCCGTGAGATACGAACTAGCTCCCAGAGAGCTCCGCCATTAATCATGTCATTAGCATTCGCTTCTGTGATTTCGAAATGGAGATGTGAGTGAGTGAGTGTGTGTGTGTGGACCAGTAAAAGTCAAGGTGTACAGGAAGCTTACCATTTTGAGCTAGGTGGCAAAGTGCCAATTCAATGTGTCGCCTAATAGACGATGCTTCATTGTTCGCATTCTGTACTATCCAAGGTAGTGCCCCATCGTCAATTAGCAGAGATCTACCTGCTTTTGATCCTGGAGTGGAAAGAAAATAATGAGTATGCACCCAATATTAGCCTCCTGCTGGAGGCGGAGGCAGAAATCTTAGAATGTGGGGGTCATTTAAAATTTCGTAGTACTCTCTTTTAATATAGGGTCATAATGCTTAAGCTTTTGAACTTTCAAGACTTTGCGAACTTTGCAAAATAAAATGCTTTTTTTAAACATTCATGGGGTCTCGAGATCCCAAAGTATGCGGCTATGGTGCTTGATCACAGTGAGGTATAGAAAATAAAGCGATATGAATGCATCAATCTTACATAAGTTGCCACTTAGCCAATGCCCAAACTTACGGCTTTAATGGTTTCTGAGCTAATATATGTTTTGTTAAACAAATTCAGCAACTTCAAATTTCCCAGGCACACACCCCCGGAAAGATCACAAGTCAGTTAACCTACCGATCATAATAAAGACAAATGGTTTCAATCTTGCAACCAAACTCACCTGATGAGCAAAAAAGATTAAAGTACGAAGCCAGCAGTCTTGGCAAAGCTGACCCAACCCATATTAATTTCCCGAACACGTATAGTAGGACAACCTAAAGTAGTCTTGCTAACCACAAATGACTCCAAAACTCCCGAGATGACTAATATATAACCATTACCTCTTGATCGAAATGACTCAACCGTAACCTCTTGATCGAAATGATCAAAACATGAACTAACTTGACTAGAAACAACCCGATCCAAAAGGACCCGTATCCTAGATATCTCGATCCAAACCCAGTCCCAAACGACCCTTTTGCCTAGTCTTGACTCTAGGTCTAGGGGTAATTTAAGTGTCATATGAGCCTACTAGGTACAAATGTTTGGTGATAGAAGGTGCACTAGCGCGAAGTGGACCACGTACAACTCGTGAAAATTTGTGCTCGGCATTGCTTTTAGTTTCACTCAGTTTACAATTTTCATCTCCCTTTACACTTTCCTATCTTTCCTTGTAGTTTTCATCTCCTATTTCCTTCCGTTCTTTTCATCCCCACAATTCGACGTGATGACTTATGTATGTGAACCTAAACATATTCAGACTAAAGCTTTGTAGTTTGATGTTATACTTACTCACCCTATCTTGGCCAAGCAAAATCATGTGTCGGTAGAGTGAAGCTACTACCCCGATTGATAGTGTAAGACGCCAATAACAATGAGGTGAAAACATGACTTTCATATCTTCAATTATGCTTTTAGAATTTGTTAATGGTAAACAATGGCGTTTGTCAATAAAGTATATGTAAACAATGCTAGTTATATCAGATGTTTACCTTGAGATGATGCTCTTGACTCACATTTTGCAAAGTTTGCGATACCACGAGCAACTTGTGCAAGGACATCGGGGTGTCTACATCTGACCATCCCAAGCAATGCCCTAATGCCACCTTCATTTTGAAGTTTGCTCTGCAATTTATCTGATGAAAGAGCTAATTGTTAGCAACGTTCAACCATGATAGCATTCGGCAGCAACATACCATAAAGCAAAGTAAGAAACCACCAATAAAAGAAGAAAAAAAGATAGTAAAGTAAGAAAAAGCAAAAGAGAAATAGATGAAAAAGAAAGAGAGAAAAAAAGATAGAATAGGAGAGAATAGGAGATTAAAAACACATCATCTAAGTGTTGTCATAAGCTGGCAGGCTGGCAGCATCAAAGCATCATTAGATATAAAGGTAGATATTAGTAACATTAGATCCAACTCCCATGTCTCTTCCTTTGGCCTTATTGAATGGGCTGCGCACCTTATTATAAATGAAAAATAGACCTGTTTCCGAATTATAAATAAAAGAACATCCATGTGTCCACTAAGTTTATGTGTAGGATACTAAATGAGACGTTTATGAGAGATATCTCTCAGGAAGTATGATCAACCCTATAAACCCCAGATTCTTAGCTCCAACTGCCCTAAAAAACCGAAAATAAAATAAAATAATAGAAATATAGCTATAACTATTTCGACTTACTGTTGCCACAAAGATTAGCAATTGCTCCAGCAACCATGCGAAGGGTCTGAGGATCCTCAGCGTTAGTTGCAGTTAATGATAGCAAGCCTATACCTCCTTCGGCCATTATCAGCTCTTGGTTAGTTTCTGAATAACAGGAGGATCAACTGTTAGAGACTTGGAGGTGATAGGGTAAATAAGATTAAATGCTTGAAATATAAGTTAACTAGATTCACCATTCATTGCCAGATTCGCTATAGCTCCAGAAGCAATTCGATGTATGGTCTCATCATCAGAGGTTCCAAGAAGATTCAGCAGGGACGTAAGCCCACCCGCCTCAACAATCTTCTCTTGATTACTTTCTGATTAAGAAATGATAGATTGTCAATACAATATGCTTTAGCAGTAAAGAAGTACAATCAATAATCCAGAATAGAAACATTCAAAAATGACTGTCCTCCACATTTATCGACGTTTTGAAGACAGTTACATCAAGACAAGATAGGGCGACTTATCACATATTTTTACAGGCACAAAAGACAAAACACAAGTCCTCAATATATTAAGTTTCCTGTACCCGGACTAGTGTCGGCTTTATATCAGAATAAGGCAACATTTAATTTTTTTTTACATACACCTGAAAGGGTTGCAAACTTGTAATTACTGTGAGGATTCTGATACCAGGGTGTCGAAGATTAGATAAATTGTTCTCTATCTAGGCATCATCCAAGCAACATGCATAGCACATACCTTCTGCAGCTAAGTTTGCTACAACCTTCACAGCATGAATTCGAACATCAACATCTTCTGCTTCAAGCAACGATAGTATCTTATGCAACCCCACTGCAAAAAAATAAATTACGTTAATAGAACATGTGAAAAAATATAAGTGACTACTGTTGAGTGGGAGAAAAATATACCACCTTGCTCAAAAAGTTTGGCTATTGAGCTCTTATCGTCGCTTCCTGTCTCATTCCCTTCTGGTTGCTGAGCTTGAGACACTCGTGTATCAACATCATCTTGAGCATTATTAGATGTTCCTATGTCAAGTCCTCTTCCAGTCTGCGTATCAACACAACTTCTTTTAATCTTAAAACTGAAAAAGCCTAATTCTCCAGAATGCAGAAGGCAACAAGTAGAAGATTTTTGTGATGAAAATTATAGTCACAGCTTACAAGGAACTGAAGATCATCATCATAAACATGATAAATAATACGGCTATAAGTTTTTGGATACATCTTCAATAAATCTAGATAAAATCATGGAGTATAATATTAAAATAGACACTAAAAAAGAAATGGAAATCACAAGAGCAGTAGGTTCATGTCTCAGCTTTTTCTTAACTTCCACACATGACATGATAATTCAGACAGTAACTATTGGGCAAATGCGTATTACCCAAGAGTCTAAGACAAGAATTGAAGCAATGTAACACTTCTCCAGTAGCCAGCAAATGGTTAGCAAGTTTTGAAATCAAATCATACACAATGAATAATTAAAAATAAAATGTTGGGGAAGTATTTGACTATTGGGCGAATGCATGATAATATGATACCTAAGACAAAAATGATGCAATGAAATACTTCTTCTCTAGTGTCTAGCAAATGATTAGCAAGTATAAAATCAAATAATAAACAATCAGCAAAAATAGAGCCTCCATAAACTTATGTAGGACCACGGGCTAAGTAAAGAGAGCGCAAGTGAATGCGAAACCTGACGTACAACAATGAGTCTAGATCTTAGCTCAGATATAGTTTTTTAATTCTCCAAAATATGCAATAGCAACAAGAGAAGCTTAAATCACAACTGGATTTACGGGCAAACATGTATAATAGCTATAGCGCTCACTTTGAGAAAAATGCTGATCTCCAACAAAGAATACTCTAATATTTTTGTACGTTAGTCCAACATTCCAGCACTCAACAACTACCTTGACCACCTCTAACCCTAAAACCTAAACCCTATATTCTTAATAACCCTGTTTATTTAATAGGATAATAAGTTCCACATGAATTAAGACAAACTTTTGCAAACCTTAGCACAATTCTATAGAAAAGTGATGAAACAAATGACTAGCTTGACCCCCTTTATCATCCAAATCCGCAAAACAAAACGTAAAATCTCATGAGAAGCATATGTATATGACATGCCACATAAGATTGGATCATCATAGTTGAGTCTTGTCCTTGGAAAATCAAACTCTTTGACTCTATACCTCACCATTAGGAGTACGTTTTCACATACATTGAATGCTCAGAAGAAAGCTAGTAGAGTCTACTAGTTTCAAAACATCAAAAATAGACAAAAGGAAAATCTTTTATGAGAAAATATGTCCAAGCTAGTAAAGGATACAACCTCATCAGCTTCAAAGCTCAGTTGTAGCAATTGACCTTGAAGCATAGCTATCTCGCGTTCAAGTTTTTCTCTTTGGCAGGCTTCTTCATCCAGCATCTGATTAAGCTTTAATATTTCAGAATTGGCAGCTGTCTGAGGATGATTGTAATTGTCAGTGCATATGTCCCTATGTTAGCGACATTCATTGGAAGAAAAGACGTCAAAGTGACCATGTTAACTTTTAACTATAACAAGTAGCAACAAACCTCCAACATTTTAGACTGTGACAGCTGACTCTTAAGATCGTTCACCTCTTCTTCAGAAACCTTCCTCATAAGTGTTTCCTTCTGTAGCAGCCTCTTCAATTCAGTGACTTTGTCAGCCGCAGCTACCTGACAGTATCATACATACATTTCAGAATTCATTATTATATAGAAAATCAGAGATTAGCTAACCCAAAGAGAAGCTTGGCGATATAAGAGTCCAAACTGTAGATCATTCAATAACCAAGGTTATCATACAGACACAGCCAAAAACCATAACGACATCCTTGCCAAAGTTGTCAAATCGGAAAAATTGAGTTGCGTTCACCAAGCATAAGACCAAGCACAGTAACGATAACTATGAGAAACTCACTACTCACTACTCAGTGCTCACAGTTGTCTACACAATATCATGCCCTTAAATATTGGGTGATTTTAAACACCTTTCAAAGATGGTTAGCAAGTTCCTTTTGATGTCAAATTTGTTCTTATTTTTTTGAGGCTGATACGAAGATCAAGAGCATGTTATGTTCTGAAACAAAATAGAAGGCAAACAAGGGATTCCTCATCCATATTATAGGTAAGTGAAGAATTTTGATCATACACATATAGTCTTCACAAATAGACTATTACAGAATATAAAGGGAAAGAAAACACAAAGACCACTAAACACAAAGTTCTAAGTCGATGTGCGACAAATGGGATACCTCTTCTCTGCATGATTTATCCGCCAAACCATCTTTAGCACCAGACATTGTTGCTTCATTATTCTGCTTACGCTGATTTACTGCCCATTGTTCTTCAAGATTCTTTACTGCATCCATGTAATCTTTTTGGTACTTATGCCGTTCTTTCTGGAAATGGAAATTACAATTATCAACTAAGACTTACAACTACGTTAAATAAAGCCGATTGCCAGATCACAATTTCCAGTACCACTACGGGGTACCGTAAGCAAGAGTGCAGAATTAAGTACAATAACTATGTTGAATACAGCCACTTGAAACACTTAGGGGGCGTTTGGTTCGCAGAGGGTAAGGGACTGGAATCAGCAAAAGCGTAACAAGGGGAATGGAATCAGATACCCTTTGATGATTGTTGTTGTTTGGTTTGAAACACAGTAAAACAATGAAAAAGATAAAACCGCCACATCCTCAAGAAAACCCACAACCACCACACTAGCAGTCTGGCATTACCACTAGCGACTAGACCTGGCACAAGCCACCCGACTCGAGGCTAACCCGAGACCAGAAGTTGACCCGAACTACAACACCCGAATGTGACCCGAAACCCGAGATCCGAACATGACCCGAGCTTTCTTGACCCGTAACTGACCCGTCTAGAAAATGACCCGATCCGAAACCTTTCAACCCGAAAATTGACCCGATACACAACTCTAAGTCTCTAATTAAACCGAAAGGACTTAAAATGGCTTTTTCTCTCTATTAATTGACCCAAAATGATCCGACCCGGTTGACCCGAAAAAGACCCGTCCAACAAACCCGAAGCAGATCTGAAACTCGAAATGACCCAACCCGGCCTGAATTAACATGAAAGCAGAGAGAGACCCGAACCCGACCCGATTGACCCGTTTTCCAGGTCTACAGCGGCCCCATGTTCCTTCGTCGCCGGCAACTCATGTATCTTCGTCGCCGGCGTCACCCACCGCGTCCCGTCCATCCTCCTCGTCGAAACCCTCTTACACCACCCACTAAAACTACCGCAACAACCCTGTAAAACTCTCTCCTTAACCACGAAAACTGCTCCTC
>JAIUZE010000988.1:0-27450 GCA_022085475.1 Heliosperma pusillum | reverse complement strand
TGGACCCATGACATGATAGGCCGTATATCTTTAACGAGCATATAGTTCACCGCTTGATAGCTTTTGTGTCTCGGCTTGGTGGGTTTATATCCAAGTCGAGGCATGGCTGCCTGATCCGTTTTGGGACTGGAGCCAGCTTAAGTACTAGACATCTCTGCTTAGGGGGTCGCCTAGTAGAGTTTCTCGTGTACGGTTAT
The DNA here is from genome assembly GCA_022085475.1 of Heliosperma pusillum. NCBI lineage: Eukaryota > Viridiplantae > Streptophyta > Magnoliopsida > Caryophyllales > Caryophyllaceae > Heliosperma > Heliosperma pusillum. Next base: position 27,253 of record JAIUZE010000988.1, on the reverse strand, counting down.
GTCATGAGACGGGGAATGGAATAGCTGTTGTCGCTAGGTCTGATCAGTCTAGGACTAGGATGTTTTCCTACCTTGTGGTATAGCCTCGAGTTACAGAGTCGACTATTGACGGTACTAGGAACTTATGCCTGTTTGTAGACGTATTGGTCTTTCATGTTTTAGATTCTATGAGTTTTTAGAACGGTGGAGAGCAAGCGGCTAAGATTGATAGAGTTTGGATACCGATTGTTAACTGATCAATGATTACGTGTTGATTAGGGTTTGAGTGTATCATGGCCATGTTACATGGTAACCTCTGAGCTAGCATACCAGCTTCCCTACCTCTTGTTATATTTTATTATCGGTTTCACATGATAGCTTTCATATGATAGGTTATATGTTAGTTAATTGTTTCATAACATGAAAAGCATATCATATATGTTTAAGTTTTGTATTTTCCATATACATTGCTTTTATGTTATTCATGTTTCATTAAACTCGACATTTCGTGGCTGGGAGAACTCGGAGTTACTCCCCACTGACTGTGGCTTCCGTGTTTATATTTAATGCGGTCGAACAGGTGGTGATGCATATTTGGGGTACATTGACGAGCTAGCGAGCGAAGTTTACCTTGGACCTATATTCGGTTCTTAGTTGTATATTATTATACACTAGTTTATTTCCGTATTTATACGGGAGATATGTCTCCCGTCTTGTATATTTATTTTGTATAATATTATTTCCGTTTTGTAATGACCCTTTTTATTTATGACACCTTCGTTATGTATTATTATCTTTTATGTATTTAAATAATTTTTTTTCTTTCCGCAAATTTGAGGGTGTCACATATCTGCTAATAATCTGGTAATTTCTTGGATACTTCAAAATGGAAGAATGCTTGCATCTCTTCTGTTACTGAGGCCAAAAGAGGATAGTCATTAGTTGGATGTAGTAGTCAGTCACAGGTTTGTTGTTCTGTTTCATCTCATAAGAATCTTTGTTCAACATGTATTTCCTAGCCCCATTACGCACTCTATACCTCTTTTGTAGAGTTTTCCAAATTTAATTGCCAGTTGTAGTGTACATCACTGCCATCTTAATAGGCTCACTCTACTGAAAATGCGTGGCCACGCTCGGAAGGTATCTACGGTAGATAATTCCGGTCAGTCAGTTGCTCTCCAGATCGAGAAAACCACTCGAGATATGATCACCTGCAAGTACGACCTGCAAGACACCTTGCTTTGAGTGGGAGATTAAAATAGGACAAGAGAATTGGTGACGCACACTTGTTGCGAACAAGTGGGAGATTGTTGGAGTGAGTGTCCTCAACAATAGTGCGATCACTTAATTAAATCTCATTAACGATAATACAAAGGGATGATTAATATTATAGTCAACTGATCCACATTAATCGGTAATGATTGACTTAATAGAGTTTGACATTACTGTCGTATGACGGTGGTGATCAGTTGATCCCTTGAGGTCACACCGAAAGGACGATTCCCTAATCAAGAATATTAATTAATTGTATAATGATACAGATTAATTAATCCCTTAAACAGAACGAGTTTACGAGTGAGAAAAATATCTTATTGTAATATGATTAAATAAGATTTAATAATATAATTGTTATATTAGAATGCTTAATGTATATGAAACATTTGAGATAAGCATGATTGGTTGATCATAATTACAATTAGTTGTAGATCATATCAACCAAATATGAGATGACTCATTTTATATATATGTGATTATAAATTATTACCTAAAATGTTAAGTTTAATTTATATGACATGAAATTGTATTTAAATTAGTTAAATACATAATTATATTATAAGATTACATGTCACATGTCACATGTCACATATGTGACAATTGACAAAATCACAAAATAAAATGGACACCCATATTAGCATGGGTGCACCGGTTTTGGGGACTATTGTGGTAGGTTTAATGTATTGATTGTTGTTCTAATTAAGATTAAAACAACATAATTACATACCTAGACCTAGGCCTTAACTACTTTTCTTGTAAAGACAAAAAGTTGAAGGCATGCTCTACACTACCCATGTAGTGCCGGTTTTGTTAATAAAATAAGAAGAAGTTTTCTTCTTATTTAACTACCAACTTGATCTCATATTTAATTACAACTTTCTCACACTAGAAACTTGAGAAGTTTCAAATAAAACTAAGCTTATATATTACTAATGGTTTACAATATTACTAAGTATAGTAATGGTTGTATTAATAGTATTATTCAAGGGTTCCATATGTATCATCTAGTATATGATACATAAGGAGATTTGGGATAGTCTAGGTGCAACTTATTGGAGTGCTTCTATGCTTGAAGCTTGAAGATGTTCATCCCATATTCATATTGCTCAAGAACAAGGATAGGAAGGAGTCATATCCTTGTGCCCTTACACGTCCTAAGCAATGTGAGGAAATCAATTTTGTTCTCTTATTGTTTCTTTTGTTTGCATGTAACTAGATCTTGAAACTAATAAAAGAGTTAATTAGTATATTTCATAAGAAATGTCTTATGAGTAGGTATATGAACCTAACAATTGGTATCAGAGCATAGGATGTTGCATGCAATCGGTTTTATGAAGTTTTTACGAGTCATGGTAACAAAATAAAACTAGAAAAGTTGTGATTTATATGATAAAGTCACGAAATTTTGAGCATGAAATACCTTCTGGTCCTAAAATGTATTTAGGTCATTTTGATGATTTATGGAAGATTATTGCTTTATTTAATGATTTTTAGTTAAATAAATCCATTTTAATGAGTAAAATGAACATTTTATGACTAAAAATAGTTAAAGTTCGAATATGGCCATGAAAGTTTAGTATGATATCACATGAATATTTTTCCTACTGTATGTAAAATTTGAAATAAATATGATTTATTTTGCATGATTTATGATTTTTAATAGTTAAAAAGGCATAAATAATGATTATTTTGGCATAAATAGCTAAAATGAATTTTTGGCTTGAGAAAAATTATCATATGTTGCATAAATATTTTAAATATCAGATGTATAAGTTGAAAATTAATTAGATTAGTTTTCGTGTGGTTTTATTATTTTATTTTATAAAATCGATTAATTGCAACTATATTTTTCTCTAAAATGATTCGAATATTTTTGACCAAAACTTTGACATGAAGATGTTCCTGAAAGTGTTCCAGAATATTCAATTTTTTTTTTTAAATTTATGAATTATTGTAATTTAATTTGGAATTATTACATAAAAGTTATGTTAAAAATGGTCAAAACAGAGCAATAATGCAAAACCGAGATGAATTATTGTCAAATAATTAGTGGAGACTAATTTTTGAGTCCTAAAACAGTTAGGATAATTAACTTGGACTTAAATTTGATTTAAGTATTAATATGTGATATTATTTGGTTATTATCACGCATTTCCTTAAAACCGGGTTTATATACGATATAAGGTTATTAGGGCGATTTGACACATTTATATTGCATGAGTTTACATATAATTATGCTGCATTTTGAATGAATGAATTTCATTTTGATTTATGTAATTTTGGAATTATGTAATTTGTCTTAGTATGGCCTTAGTTTTTAATCGATATTACCCGAAATGTATGGGAATATTGATTCGGTTGTAATTTAATGTGATCTCGTATCACTTTTATTGTATTATTTCATTTTATTTTGAAAATTTATAATAGAATAGCCTTGTTTGTTTATTATATTCATTTGTAATCCCGGAGTTTCCTAAAGACAGTGCCATTTGGAAAGGCGTTCCAAAAGGAAGACGGTGTCCTTGGGAGGCGTGCAAATGAAGTTCAAGGGACCAAGGAGTTGGTTTCCATTAATTAATCTGTATTGTTATACAATTAATTAATATTCTTGATTAGGGAATCGTCCTTTCGGTGTGAGCTCAAGGGATCGACTGATCACCACCGTCATACGACAGTAATGTCAAGCTCTAGTAAGCCAGTTATTACCGATTAATGTGGATCAGTTGACTATAATGTTAATCATCCCTTTGTATTCTTGTTAATGAGGTTTAATTAAGTGATCGCACTATGCTATCATGAGACAAAAACAAGAAGCTAGACTATTTCAGTTTTTGAATGGATTGGACACATTCTTTAATCTTTAGTACTCAAAGAAGCGCTATTCTTCTAATGTCTCCCTTGCCTTATGTGGATGATGCTGTATTCATAATGGTGCAAGAGGAAGCACCGCAACAGAATATTCAAGGTACTCTAAAGCTTGAGGTTGAATCATCTGCCCTCATGAGTAAGGGGGAGCAATCTGAAAGTGAATGCAAGCATTGTGGCTTGATCAACCACACCTCTGAAAAGTGCTGGTATGACATGGAATGCCAAGCCTAAGAGAGGAGGAGGAAACTTTCAAAGGGGTCATGGAAGCTACAGAGGAGCAAGAGAAGGATATAGAGGCAGAGGTAGGACTAACTACTATGGAAGTAGCAATCAAAGAGGCTATAACAACCAAGGAAATTACTACAATTATGGTGGATACAACAACAATCGGGGTGGTTATAAAAAGATGGCAGGAAATATAAACATACAAGGAGAACCAAGCAATTCCGAGCTGGCAGTGGCCCTGGCTGCAACCACACAACAGTTGGAGACTCTAATGAAGTATCTTTCTACTAAAAATGGAGGTCATGACACTAATGAGGAAATTGACTGTAATTTTGCAGGTAATATTACTTGTCATAATGTGAATTTATCTGAGCATGAATGCATAGTTGATTCAGGGGTTAGTGACCATATGGTTATAAGCCTTGACGTCCTCAGTAACGTGAGGCGGTTAAAAAGGAAAGTGAGAATTAATCTACCTAATCGAGAGGTTTCATTTGTTACTCATGTGGGTGAAATGGAATTGGAAAATGGTTTAAAGCTGAGTAATGTGCTGTTTGTACCACAGTTGAAGCACAATTTGTTATCTGTCCAGAAATTGGTGAAAGAGAATAAATGCTATGTCATATTTTATAACACTCATTGTCTTGTGCAAGATTGCCCTACCCGTGAGATTAAAGGAAGTGGGAAAGCAGTGAGTGGACTCTACCATTTAGAAAGACACAAAAACAACTTTTGGATTGATGATAAGGAGCTAAGAGTGACACCTTGGAGGAGAAATAAATTAGTTAATTTGCTTTCTGTTTCTAAACAAAAGGCTGACAATGTTAGTCATAAGCTTAAGATTTTGAATGATTTGGTTTGTAAAGACAATATTATGTCCTTGAATGCTAGAAGTGATTCTTATTCTCATTGCTCCATTTAACAAATTGCAGTTTATTCCCTCAATTGGTGTATGTGCATATATGTTTATGTTGTCCAAAGTCTAAATTAAATAAGTCTCCCTATCCTTTGAGGCAAACCACTACTGCTAAACCATTTGAGACGATGCATATAGACATTAGGGTACCATATAGAGTGTTATACAAAGCGAGATATAGGTAATTTCTGACCCTGGTAGATGATTGTTCAAGAAGAACCTGGGTATATCTATTAATAAACAAGTCTCAGGCCTTTGAGCATGTTAAACAATTTTATGAGTTTGTCAACACCCAACTTGGGAGTAAAATTAAAGTTATAAGGTCGGGTAATGCCTTGGAGTTCAAAGACAAATTCTATCTAGATTTCTTTTGTAAAAAGGTATCTTGCATCAGACAAGCTTGGTAGATAGACCACAACAAAATGGTGTTGTAGAAAAAAAAAACATAGACATTCGTTGGAAATAATTAGAGCATTGAGGTTTCAGTCTGGGATGATTGTGTGATGACAGCAGCACACATCATAAATAGATTGCCATCTGCTATCATAAAACACCGAACTCCTTATGAGATAATACATAAAAGAAAACCTCAATACAATCATTTGAAAACCTTTGGATGTCTAGTCATAACTTACAATCCTGACAGAAATATACACAAAATGCAGGCCAGAACCACCCTTTGTATATTTGTGGGTATCCTAGTACACAAAAGGGATATAAACTGGAAGAATTGAAAAGTAAAAAGAGATTTGTGTCAAGAGACGTGAGGTTTTATGAGGATATTTTTCATTATCTTAAAAATAGTCCTGTGGAATTGCCAAGTGAGGTTGTGTTTGATGATTGGAAACCAGAATTCAGTCAACACATTTGAACTGTGGAGAGGAAAGGAATGACATGGATGAAAATCCTACCAGCATCAACAGTAAAAATCAAGGAGATGAACAAATAGTAGGCCCTGATACTGTTAGGGGTGAAGTGCAAAGAAGATCTGAGAGGTTACGAAAACAATCATCATGGATGAAGGACTTTGTAATGAATTATAAAGGTCAAAATCAGAAGGATAATACTCCTAAAGTGACTCATGTCTCTGAAGCAGATATCACACATACCTTTGCCAATATGGTAAATAAGATAGAAAGTGAACCAAATACCCCAATGGATAGATGCTATGAATCATGAGTTACAAGTTACAACCTCTTGAAGAAAATGAGACATGGATTGTTACTCCCCTTCCACCAGGTCGAAGATTGTAACACCCCATAATCCTTTCTATTTAAAAATAGAGTTTTTATGTAAAATTCGGAACATGGATGTGTCACAATTGAACCAAATATAGTAGTAGTATCTAAAACATGAAATTAAATGGGTAAATATCTAAGTAAATTAAAACCAAAGAGTAAAATCCGATTACAACCAAATCCAAAGTTTGCGGAAGCGAAATAAGTTTGATGATGCAAAATAAAGATAATGTCCTCGAGCATTTGTCTCCTATAAAAAAAATAAAGCGCTATCTCCCGTGTATCCCACGACTTAGTTCTCTTGGGTACTTGTCACACGATCTGCTCACACAATTGTGATCATAACAGGTCCAAATAAGGACAAAAACAAAAAGGGGTCAACAATTATGCCGAGTAAGGTAAACAATTCAATAAGAAAATAATGAGTCCAAAGAAAACATATATAACTTGAAGTAGGTTTGATGTTTAAAAAAACGTCTTAATAGATTTCAAAAGATTGTGACAAAGACATTTTATATTTCAACCAAATCCACTTTCAATTGTTTGTACTTAAGTTTCACAGTTCATTTCTCCGTCATCTCACATCCACAAAACTATGGTATATCTCAAATAACGCTTAATTAAGGCCGCTAAATTAATTTCAGAATGTGATACATGGAGTGTTATGAGGCTTAAGGTGAATGATGTTACGTCTCTGTAAATTCGAAGAATTAAGTTAATGATTACTAGAATTTCATGCGGAATCGGATTTAGTGAAATCATTAATAGCTTTATATCATTTGGCGATTTAAGGGTAAATTTGTTTCCATTTTTGAGGTAAAACAGATTTGAGAGTTTTGGTTTAAAGGAGTTGGGAAGACCGCAAGAGGTTAATGGATGTTGTGGAACACATGTCTATGTGTAATTGTAGATGAAAATAATAAAGATAGAAGATGCAATTTGATGAAAGAGAAAGTACTGATCGTTTCTCGCGAAACTAAAAAACGGACCAACATAACGATCGATTATTAACCATGAGTAAAGAACGGAAATTAACCATTTGTGGTAGATAAGTTGTTGTTTAGGGTATCACCTAGGAGAAGGGTGATGAGATTTCGTAAAAAAAGAAAATTAAGCCTAAAACCAAAGGTCAATACGAGATTTTGGAAGTAATTGAGGAGGTGTTATGGTCAAACAATGACGCCCGCACTTAGGAAGTCGAGGAAACCTTAGAGCTCAAGTATCCAAAACTAATGGATCTAAATATTTAGTTACGAGGACGTAACGTTCTTTAAGGGAGGTAGGATGTAACACCCACGTCTTTTCCTCGCATATTAAGGAATGATATTATAAACTTGTAGCTCTAGAGGGATCTTTTAACTTCGAGGACAAAGTTTTTTTTAAGGAGGGTATATTGTAATATTAGTCAATAGAGATAAAAAGGGAAATTAAAAAAATTAAGCGTAATTGAATTTAGAAATAAAGGATTTTAAAAGACTAAAATCAATAGAGATAAAATGGAAAATCTAGTAGTGATATAATTATCGCTTCGTTGGGAATAGATTACGACTTTGGGGGCAAGTAGTTATATACTTCCTCCATTCTCATATAATGTACCCATATTCCTTTTTGGTCCATTTCACTTTGATGTACCCATTTCATTACTTTCTATTTTTGTCTAGGAAAAATGACCAAAGTATCCTTGTTACCATCTATATTTACATATAATGCCATTTATTATTACTTCTAATTATTCTATAATTGTACTTAAGTTATTGTATTAAGCTAATTACTCCCTCCATTTTTTATAATTTCCCACCATTTATTCACACCATTATATATACTCTCATTTACTCACCCCTACCAAACTCAACCACCCATTTCTCTCCTCATTATTTCTGATGTTAACTCTCTATATAACCCTATACATTCCCTCACCTCACCCATTCTCTAAAACCCTAAATTGTTTACTCGCTCAACCACAGTTTCTCTCTCTCTATAATCTTTTGTCTTCTCTCTTTCATCTTCTCTCTTCTCTCATCTTTGATTCACTTCCCACAATCCTCTTTCACTTCTTTCCCTTCTTTTCTTCAATATTCCTCACCTTCCTCGATCTATGACTAACAAAAATGGTGAAAACCTTCTTAGATCTGGTCTTTCTTACCATGAATCTCTGGATCATTGCCTTTACATCCCAGGGGTCGTCGGTCATGTGGCCCCTGATACTTACTCAGGTTATGGCTCGCTCCTTCATTCTGATGTTGACGATGATACCGAGGCTACATCGGCCTTTTACGCTGATGAAAATAGTTATGTTCCTGATTCTTTGTTTGAGGAAGATGTCATTTTTGAGGAGAAAGTTAGTGGATATGGTGATTTGTCACCCAGTTCCATGAAGTTCGAGAGGTTTTGTGACAATTTCTATGAAAAGCAAAGGAAAAAAGATGAAAATAGAGGTCATTTTTTGTTATTCTTTGTTGATTTGGTTTAAATTGTTATATTCACACATTATTTTATGTTAATGATAATAACCATGTTCCATGTTGTTTGTTTGAGGAAGTTGTCGCTTATAAGGCCAAAGTTGGTGCATGTGCTGATGGGGAGGGTTATCCTCTAAAAAGAGGTCGATCTGGTGAATTGTCCCCTAGTTCAATGAAGTTCAAGAGGTTTTGTGATAATTTCTTAGAAAAGCAAAGGAAAAAAGTTGAAACTAAAGGTCAGTTTCTTTTATTTTGTGTTCATTCAGATTAAATTCTTATATTCATGTTATTTTATGCTAATGACTGCGTTTTTTGTTGAAGGTAATGAATTTGAGGGAATTGTGAGGGGAAGTCCTGCTGAGTTGATGGAAAAATTAAAGGATTTGGACCATTTCTTAGAGAGACGGAAAAAATAAGCAGAGGGAGGTTCATTTCCTTTTACTGTAACTTCTGCTGGTTTTATTTTTTGGTGTTCGATTTTATGTTGTTTGATTTTATCATGCTGTTTGACGTTGTTTGATGTTGTTTTTTTTGCTGCTGTTATATTTGTTTTCTGCTGATGATGTTGTTTGATTTTATCATGTTGTTTGATGTTGTAAATTTGAGGGAATTTTCTGCTGCTGAGGGAAAAACTAAAGGATTTGGACCATTTTTTGATGTTGTTTGTTTTCTGCTGCTGTTATATTTGCTGTTGTCCATCTATTTTACAGACTGTTTGATTTTATGCTCTTTGTTTTCTGCTGTTTATATTTTCTGCTGCCCATCTATTTTACAAAATGTTGATTTTAAGTTGTTTGTTATCTGCCGCTGTTAAATTTTCTGTTGTCCATCTATTTTACATAATGTATGATTTGATGCTGTTTGTTTTCTGATGTTTCTCTATTTTCTGCTGTCCATCTAATTTACAGAATGTATGATTAGATGCTGTTTGTTTTCTGCTGTTGTTCTATTTTCTGCTGTCCATCTTTTTTTTAATGAATGTACTGAAATGTGGTGCATTTTTCATATGATTTACCTATTTCTCATATGTTGTTTCAGTTTGCTGCAGGTATTGTTGCTTGCATAAAATTTGGTGATGACACTTAATCTCAATGAAGGTCGTAAGTTGACTGAGAGGTTATTTGTTGGTGTGATTGAATCCGTCATGTTGAGGTTAATTAAATTGCCCATATTTGCTGCCACCAGGAGGCATAGCATGTTGACGTACTTATAAATGGTCACATTGAGGATCCATGTTATGTGATTCTACCATGTTGAGATACTTATATGTGCTCATATTAAGTATCCATGTTATGTGATTCTGTCATGTTGATGTACCTAAATGTGGTCATATTATTTGTATGCCATGTTATGTGTTCTCTTGAAGAGGCACCTTTTATGAGGTCTTTAGTCAATGAGGTTAATTTGCTTGCTGAGAGTAACTCTATTTGCTGACACTTAACCTCAATGAAGGTCGTAAGTTGACTGAGAGGTTATTTGTTGGTGTGATTGAATCTGTCATGTTTAGGTTAATTAAATTGCCCATATTTGCTGCCACCAAGAGGCATAGCATGTTGACGTACTTATATATGGTCACATTAAGCATCCATGTTATGGGATTCTACCATGTTGATATACTTATATGTGCTCATATTAAGTTTCCATGTTATGTGATTCTGTCATGTTGATATACCTAAATGAGGTCATATTATTTGTATGTCATGCTATGTATTCTCTTGAAGAGGCACCTTTATGAGGTCTTGTTACTCAATGAGGTTAATTTGCTTGCTGAGAGTAACTATTAAACAAACATCATAACATGTCATTCATTGCATACATAGTTCATGTTCAAAAACAAGGAATACAACTTGATGGTTTAATGTTTGAGGTGATAAACTATCATAGTCATATGAAACATTTTGATAGTTTATCAATCAAACAACAACAAAGGTATTCAAAAGGGAACTTGGATTCCTAGGTCTAACATGAGTTGATCTAATTCACCTATTAAACCACATGTAATTAAAATTTGAATGCATTCCTTAACCAGTTCTTCATTAACTTGCAAATCTCGAGGTAGTGTCCCTTGTCTTCTTTGTGCAGCTTTGGCCAAGTGTGGTAGTGGGTAGTCATTGTGCCCTTTTTTTTTCATTATTTCTACCATACATGCTTTCAAGCTAAGCCACACATTGTCTAAAGTTTCAACTGTTTCTGCTTCATATGCTTCTGTTACATTCTTCACTAGCTCTTCAACTGTTTTGGCTGGAAATTCATCTTGCAGCGATTGTATAGACCTAAAAAAACCCTAAATCTAAGATATTTAAATCAGGAGAGTTGGGTGGTTGTTGTGTTAACTTGATATTTAACCGATTTGATGTGGCAGCTTCTATGAATTCTTTATCTCTCCCACTTATATGAGGCTTAACATTATCTTGTTGAATGGTAATGTCCTTTGATGAAGATTCTGGCCATTTATTTTTAATGACTGGTAACAAAAGGTTGATCAATGTTTCTTTTGTGACTTTCTTTGTGATGGATTCAATTGGTTTAGTGACTATGGTACCAGACACTCTATTCTTACTTCTCCTCTTGCATTGGCTGGTTCTTGGTAAATAAATGGCCATATGCCAAGTTTCCCATCAAAATTACCTCTCCATTTTCCTTATACGTGGGACTTGAAACTGCATCCATAAACATGATTTTGGTGATGTATCTCTTGCTCTTACAACTTCTATATGGAAGTGCTTTATTCTCACCAATGTAATATTTGCATTTTGGGTTTGTCATGTAAAACCACTTTTCATCTATATGAATAATGTTGCTCATATCCTTGAACATGACACATCTTAACAGCATATTGAAAACCAACTTACCCATAACAAAATGCAACCTAATGTGTTTGTGGTCTTCACTCAATGCTGGATGTATTGAATTTGTGTGAGATTTAATGAGTCCTTGTTTAACCCATCTATGGCAGGTAGATGCTGAATGTCCAATTGCCTTCCCCAACCTCTTCAACGTTTTTCTCTTTGCAACATCAAGTGTCATTATGGCCTCAACTGGACAAGGTGTCCTTTCTTTCCCCTTCTTCCCTTTGATTTTGCTTCTTACATTGATAGGCAACACATTTTGCCTCTGTTTTTTTGCTGCTGTCCAAATGGTATAAATACATTTTCTTGTGACATTGAAAGTGTTTGCTACCTCATTCATCTTACTGTGTTCTGGTTTGCCAAACAACATGCACACAACCCTATGCCGCTGATCGTCAGTCAAGTTCGGTTTTTTCATTGTGTAATTTTTGGTTTTGTGTAAGATGAAAGAAGAGGAGAAAAGACTGTGAATTTGTATCTGGTTGTGTAATTTATTTAGGCTGTCTAATTTATTTATGCTAGTGATTTCATGTTGTTGAATTGATGTTATTTGGTGGGAAATTCAAACTTCTTCATTTTCCCCACCTTTATTACTGAAAAACGTGTACATTTTATGGTGGGAAGGTTAAACCTTACCCCACCTTTTAATCCAATTTATTTTCTAATTATCCTGACAACTTGGTTAAACCTTACCCCACCTTTTTAATCCAATTTATTTGTTAAACCTTACCCCACATCTTCTTGGTTTCTGAGCAAATATTAAATGGGTACATTATATGAGAATGGAGGAAATAATAAATTATTAATGTGGAACATTATAAATATATATTTATAAAATAAAATCCGTACATAATAAAATAAGGTAGAACGAATAGAATCTTGGTGTCGGTAATTTGTAAAATCGTGTCACATTTTGGGCGCGTACTAGAATCGTCGCTCAAGTCAAATTCCCGACTCTAAAACCCGTCATCTAGTGAATCATAATCTGAAATATAGGCATCTAGAACCCTCCTCAAGCATGCCCAACATTACATTAAATCCTTATCTAGAATGGGAGACAAAACTTAAGAGCATGCTTGAAAAACTAAAAGCATTGTCTCTTTTTTTCTCCTCCACCAACTTCACACCACCTATTCTCCTAACCCTTATCCTAACACTCCACAACCAGATTTGAAACTTCACTCTTACACACACAAATTAGAGAACATCTAGCCTCCATTGCCCCATAATTAGTGGAATCCCCGAGTCAGTAGGTTAATGTTGTTGGTGTCTCTCCACCATAAAGCCATGATAGCCCTTAATATATACTCCCTCCTATCCAATCCAATGTACCCGTGGGTCCGGGCACAAGTTTTAAGAAAAATGTGTCACAAATGGTAAAAGGTCATAAATTGCCCTTGAATTTTAATGTTAAAAAGTAGTGTATTTGATGACATTGTATGTAATTAAATGGGTGTTGTAAGGATAAAATGGTATAAATGTTACCCAAAAAGAAAATGAGTACATTGGATTGGATTGTACAAAAATGGAATGTGGGTACATTGGATTGGATAGGAGGGAGTATTTATTCGTTTTTTGGTCTGACTTCATTGAGAATAAAATTTCTTGATTTCCTTGGTTAATTGTCATTAGACCTCTATTTATTCTGGTCATGGTGCGCAGCAGGAAACTAGTAATGGACAATATATGCAAATTTATCGAAGTCGGGAAGTTGGACAGTCATACGTAACGTCTGTTCTTACAACGTTGATTGCGATAATTCATGCAGTGTAGCTGATGATTAAAATAAGACCTCAAGTGGTATTGGTTGTCTTTCCTTTTTTTGGCCGGTATAGACTACCTGCAGATCCTCTGCAACGGCTTTGGGACTTGTGTCGGCTGTAAATAAGACCTATCAAGTGGTATTGGTTCTCTTTCCTTTTTTTGGCCGGTATAGACTACCTGCAGATCCTCTGCAACGGCTTTGGGAATTGCAGTCATTAAGATCAGTTAGTTACCTACCAACTGTATTACTCTACCGCTTCATATTAGCTTGCATACAAGTGTCGAACATTTGATACTCAACACTCGATACTCATATAAGGTTATGACACATCAACACACTCTTTTAAAGGCAAAAAACATTTAAAAGAAATTACGCATTTGTGTGTCATATCGTTCCAACTAGATCTGATAACAGGAGACCTAGATTAAGTGAGTTTGGGTCGGGTCATTCAGGTTAGATCGTTTAGGTATGTTTCAGCTGTGTTATTATCGACTCCTTTCATGGGTGGGTCAATTGGGTTGATCAATTTTGCCATATCTAGTTCCAACAAAGTCCGAGTAATGTGGTCTTTCAAATCTTCATTAAAATGTGACTAGTCAATTGCATTGATGTATTTGATGCTAAATGTGAACGACTCATTGGGGGTAAAACTGTAATTACTTGTGGCTGCAGGTATTAGTGATAAGATGGTCATCGATCTTTTATGTGGAGAGCATAACAATAGTAAAACGACTTTCTTTGAGTGGGTTACTGCTTTACAAACTAAGAATAGCTGATCAAGTTTACGTACAATGGCCTCAAATTCAAAGGATGTGTATCCGAGATCCATCTACGTTGGTTGCCTAATGTAAATATGTAATAGCTGGTTAGATGTTGCTGCAACTTGCAAGCCTGTCCAGGAGTAGATCGGATGAGGTTATCTGGTGATACAAATGCAGGAGCTTATAGAACTTGTTGTGAATCAGAGTGTTTTATACGGAAGCGTAATAAAAAATATTATGTGATAAGAGTAAGATGATGATAATAAATTGCACTCTTACAATAATTTTATTAAGAATAATTTTATTATCTATTAATAAAATTGGATACACACCAATTATAAATAAACAAACTCTCTCGTATCTCACAAATATTTCTACGACTTACTAAAACTTACTGACTCTTCTTATTGTTTGCTTTGCTTGTGAGTGAGTACAATTCTCAAACTATTGCATAACTATTTATACTACAAGCTTACACTATTGAAATAGTGGCTTTCACACATATAAACACTATACTACCTAAGACTTCTTTGCCTTCTAAAGCTAGGTAGCCTGCAAAACTAGAAAAGCTGAACACCATGTTTTACTACTTATTTTCCATGAGCCTATTATAGATATAGCTAAGCCATTAATTTTGACCATGAGTAATAGCATTTAGGAATCTATGTGTGAATGGTCGTAGAGTAGTTGTTGGCTTTTAACACTCCCCTTCAACGACTACTATCTCCTACAGCTAGTCGGGAAATCATACCAAGTTGAGTTCGAAATTTCTCGAACTTTGGACCAATCAGACCTTTGGTAAAGATAACGGCCACTTGATCATCGGTCTTGACATAGTCCAGATGAATCTCGCCTCTTAGAACTTTCTCTCGTACAAAATGATAATGTACTTCAACATGTTTTGTCCTAGCATGAAAAACTGGATTTTCTGCTAGTCTCATAGCTGACATGTTGTCACAATAGACCTTCACTCCAGAATCAACTGGTTGAGATAAATCCTTCAAGAGCTGTGTTAGCCACACACACTCTTGTGCTGCCATCGCAGATGCTCTATACTCTGCCTCTGTACTCGATAACGATACAGTAGGTTGTCTCTTACTACACCACGAAACAGCACCCGAACCAAGACTGAACATATATCTGGTAGTTGATCGGCGTGTGTCATGATCACCGGCATAATCAACATCATAATACCCGTGAATTTCGACAATTCACCACTTGGGTACAATATTCCATAGTCAACAGTTCCCTTAATATACCTCAATATACCTCGTATTGCTTCCAAATTAGACTTCTTTGGATTTTGCATGAAACGACTCACCACACTTACCGCGTAAGTGACATCAGGTCGAGTCAATGTAAGATATATAAGACTTCCCACGAGTTGTATATACATCGTCACATCCTCCAGATCTTTTCCCTCTGTAGCACATAGTCTGGCATTTATCTCTGTTGGAGCTGACACTGGTTTGCAATCAAGCATTCCGTACTTCTCAAAAATATCATTGGTGTATTTCTGTTGACAAAGAAATATCCCATCCTTGGTTCTTTCTACCTCTAAACCAAGAAAGTGCTTTAGCTCTCCAAGCTCTTTCATATGAAACCGTATTGAGAGATTTGATCTTACTTGATGAATCTCTCTTTCATCGTCTCCAGTGATGATAAGATCATCCACATAAACGAGAACCAATGATAACTTTCCGTCTTAAGCTTTCACGAACAAGCTCGAGTCTGCAGGGACAACTGAATAACCACTTTGCAATAAGTTACCATACCATGCTCGTGGCACCTGCCTCAATCCATAAAGAGCTTTCTTCAACTTACATACGTAATTTTGATCAGAACTCTCAAACCCTCTTGGTTGATCCATGTATATTTCTCTATCAAGCTCACCATGAAGAAATGCATTCTTCACGTCCATCTGCCACAATTTCCATAAGTTACTAGCTTCAAGTGCTAGTAAAACACGTACCGTGGTAATCTTCGCAACTGGACTAAATGTTTCATCATAATCTAGTCCATATTGTTGAGAGAATCCTCGAGCTTCGAGTCGTGCCTTGTACCTTTCAATAGAACCATCTGGCTTGGTCTTCACTTTATATACCCACTTACATGAAATGGGTTTAACATCACTTGGATTTGGCACTAACTTCCAAGTTTCATTTTGATGGAGTGGTTGGATTTCCTCTTCCATAGCCTTCATCCAATCTTTGCTACGAGTGGCCTCATAGTAACTACTTGGCTCTTTCACGGAATCCTCCATTATTGCTGCATTTGCACACTTAGGATTTGCTTTATGTGGTCGGCTAGTTCTCCTCAAATTTTGTTGAATTTCCTTATCCCGGATAAGGACATGTTCAACCTGACTCGGTCTATCTTCTTCACGAGTTCTGTGGTGTACTCCTATTCTCCAAGGACTTTTCTCTTTTACTGGTGAAGGTTGAGATTCTTCACCGTCGGATTCACCATCACTTTGACTAGACTGATCATGTTGACCATCCATCTTATCCTTGAGTTTTTCCTCAATCTCCTTTGAGTCCGGCAGTAACATAGCATGCGGTGACCACCACGATGATGCTTCATCAGACACCACATTTCTTGACACAAGATACTTATCAGTAGTTGGATCACAACATTTCCAACCTTTCCTTTGATCATCGTACCCAAGAAAAATACAACGGTTCGCCTTCTTGTCAAACTTGGTACGGAGATGATCCGGAACAAAGACATAACATACACACCCAAAAACTCGGAAGTGACTTACATCAGGTTTTAGCTTCCACAACCTCTAAAATGGAGAGACGTATTCTAGTCTCGCTTGTGGTAGCCTATTTGTCACATGTGTGGCTGTCTTCATGCATTCGGCCCAGTAACGTGGCGGTACATTCTTAGCATGTACCATACTTCTGCATATCTCGGCAAGATGTCGATTCTTCCTCTCTGCTACTCCATTCTGTTGTGGAGTGTTTGGACACGTCAACTGACGTTTGATCTTGCAATCTTGTAGATATCGTGTGAATTCTGTGGATGTGAACTCTCCCCCATTGTCTGTACGTAGACACTGAATCTTGCTACCAATTTCTTTTTCCATTTTTTCCTTGAAAGTTTTGAACTTGTCAAAAGCTTATGATTTTTCCTTTAAAAAATCAACCCACACATATCTTGAAAAATCATCAATGAAAGTGATCATGTAGCGATAACCACTAACTGATGGTTGCTTCACCGGACCAAATAGGTCAGAGTGAATAAGCTCCAAAGGTGCCTTCGCCTTGAACTTTGACTCCTCATATTGCAACTGGTGTGCTTTGCCAAATTGACACCCAGCACAAACTACATCTTCCTTCACATCAAGTTGAGGAACACTATTGAGCATTAATTTACTCATCATGACTTTAAGCTTTATGTAGCTTACATGCCCCAAGCGTGCATGCCATAAATCAGTCGTCTCATTTTTCCTAGCTTTGTCTACATATGCCGTCTGAGCGGACATTACATAGTTTGATTCCAAGCGTCGCCCTTCCATGATAGGAGATGAATTTCTCTCCTAACTTGGATACACTTTCACATCATTAGGCCCATAAACAACATGATTTCCCGAAGCAGCTAGTTGTGACACCGATATTGAATTTTTTGTCATACCTAATACATGATAGACATTATCAAGATGAACTTGCTTGTTACTTTATCTTGGGATAACCATCGCCTTGCCAATATGAGTGATTGGCAACTCCAAGTTGTTTGCAGTCACAACAAACACTAGTACAGAAATGGGTTTTGGCTACGGTTAAAAAAGACTTTTGGCTACGGTTCCTCAGCCGTAGTAAATCCAGGCGTTGCCTTAAATCAAGTACTTTTGGCTACGGTTAGAAACCGTAGCCTAAACTAACTTTTGGCTACGGGTATATCTGGAAACCGTAGCCTAAAGTGGCCTTTGGCTACGGTTATTAAGGTTAAACCGTAGCCATAAGTTGGTAAATGGCTACGGTTCTCTTTTATTAACCGTAGCCGTTTCTCAATAAAAAAAATAAAAAAAAAATTATTTTAAATAATATACTTTTTTGTTGTATGTAAATTTTTTTATTAAGCTAATAATTTATTACAAAATCAAATTTTAATATACAATTGCCATTAATCAAGACCAATATACAAAGTTATACAAAATACGCATATTCTACTCGGGAAAGCCGAAGCTACTGATCACGCATTATCCAAATGGCATCATTAGACTTGATAATGACTTTAATGCTACGCAACATATGTTTCCGACCTGCCAAATTTGATACACGAGCCATCCCAATATGCGACTTGAACATCCGCTATGTTGTCTTGAGAAGAATTATATTTACGTCAACAACTTGTTCCTTATTTATTGTACAACTGCTGCACCTGATCGTCGCCTTTATTTCTCATCAAGAAGCTCCTGCAAGCATAAATATTAGAATATTCTCGCATTTCTTTAATTATATGTGTTTCTTCTCGAATTAAGCGACTATCAATTTTACTAATAAGACTCAGATGTAGTCAAACTATAAACGAAAGAACGAAGTCCCGTCTAACAAAGATGTTTATTGTGTTCACCACACATACATGTGGCATATAGAGCAGCTATTTTAGCTGGTGGATCATGTCAAAATTTCGTTCTACTTTGGTTGGACAAAGTCATGGGAAATACTAACCTTCGAGAGTTTGACATTACCCTAAAGACGAATGTAAAGGATGATGGAAGGCAAAATGGCTGATCTTGAGTTATGGCAAACAAGTCCTGGAAAGTTATATACATAGTGACGGACCTGTTGGCAGTGTGAACTTTAAATCTTTGAAATAGACAGTTTCAAGGACACATAAACGAAAGTGCAGAGAATCACCCAAAGCAAAAAAATATGAAACAAAACAAAACCAGCTTCCAAAAGACAAACTTCTGCAGGAACTAGTTTGCAGGCAGAACAAGTACTATAAACTTTGTATTAGTTGGCTCAACAAACTTAGACTTTGTATTAGTAGAAGAACCTCAAAGTTCCAACAATTAATCCATACCTGAATTGATCCAATTCAAGCAAAACCCCTTACTAACCATTAAAATTTACACTTTCGTCATTAAACTGGAATAACCAAACTTATAGTACCCAATTGAGTATGAGTGAACCAAAGAAACTGAGTTTGATTAAAAATATAGTAATACGGTGATTGACTGTAATTGAAACAAAGATGAACAAGGGAATTGTCAATTATAACATCATAAAGTCCAAAATTTCAATGAGACAAACAAGCTAGCAAGATAATCATATTACAGACTAAAACAAATGAAAGGAATAAACATGAAGACATTCATACCTAATGTTCACGCTACTTACAACCTCGTAAACTTTGGTTGCCTTTTGCCAGATACGGGATTTTCTCCGGCTATAAAAAGAACAGCGTCTTATGCTCAATCAGAAATACCAAACAAACTCCAATTGATTGAAAATAATAAGGATTGAAGTAATTAGGATAAAAAAATACCGTGGACAGCATGGTGGAGCGATTGTTTACTAGCGGTTAGTGACTAGCGTTGCTGAATAGTGAAGAACGAAATTGAACAGTCGTCAGGCGTTTTTTAGTAGTGACTCGTGAAGCTTTCATGGCAATGAAAATGTAAGGGGAGATGTGAACCACGCGAGTGTGGTAATTGTCCATCGTGACTATAGTAATGTCGATTCCAACAGCAATGAATTTGTCAAAATCAGGAAGAGATGACACTAAATCAAGCAAAGGCTTGCAATATTCTTCAAATGTGTAAATTTCTTCTATTTTCTTAAGGTTAACACCTGAGGAAGCCATGTCCGATTCACTCCTTGTTCAACTAACCTCAGTAAAAATCGAATTATCCCCAATTGACTGAAATTTAATTGAAAGCCCAAACCCTAAAACTTAATAATTTTACCCTAACATGATAATAATAGTTGTATCCCTAAACCCCAACTGATATAAAATCGAAATTCAGTGTCAAACGAAATCAAATTTATGAAAAACAGATGAATTTCAATGACTTTAAAAAAAAATTGAAAGATATTCATACCTGATTGTGAAATGGAAGTTGACGAACGAAGAGGTTGTAGGTCAAGAGCTGGCTGTCGGCGAAAAAATGGTGGTGGTCGTGTGGTGACGATATCGGCCAACATGGATTTGAGGCGATGCGAGGCGACGATGATAAGATTTTGTCGAAGATAGGGTTCTGTTGTTTTCTTTTGACGTACACTAAAGAGGTGAAGTGATGAAATGTTTTGTTTTTTAAAGAAATAAAATAGAAGTAGATATAGTCATGTGGGCTTTAGGCATTTATGTTAGTGTAACTAGCTACGGTTCATAAAGGACCGTTGCCTTTATTATGTATGAAATACTTTTGGCTACGGTTTTAGAGATGAACCGTAGCCTTTTGTTTTTATCTACACTTTTGGCTACGCCTGAATCCCTACGACCGTAGCCTTTTGTAATAGGCTATGGTTATTTTGAGCAACCGTAGCCTTTTCTACTTGCCGAATGTTATTTTTCTACTAGTGAAATCGTCCACGCTTGTACTTGGACATGTTTAGAAACTTATCTTTGTCTCATGTCATGTGATTTGAACAACCTGAATCAATTATCCAATCATCTTTATAATTGATTAGCTTGTCACTTCCGCGACTAGTGCCACTGATTTCTGCACTATCGGATTCTTGCACGAACCTTCCTGTTCAACTACATATGAAGCTTGAACATCCCATTCAACTTCACTATTCTCGTGCTCTTTTGATGTTGCGACATTTCCTTCTACAGGTTTTGACCAACAATCTCGAGCATAATGTCCTTTTTTCCCACAATTATAGCAAACAAAATCTTGTTGCCCTTGACTTCTTTGTTGGCCTGATTGTGGATTTTGACGAGCTCCCCGGCCTCGTTGGAAGCTCCTCTTCCTTGGCCTCTTTTGAATCCCCCCGGCTTTCTGTTTGAACTACCTTGAGAACCCGATCCAAAATTTCTCTTGTCACCTCCTTGGTATGACTTTTTATTACCAAAGAGATAGCCTTTTCCTCATCCTTGATGGATGCTCCAGACATTTGTTTATGAGCTTCTTGGTTGGCTAACATATTTTCAAACTCAATAAGAGTTGGTTGTGTAGCCCAAGCTCCAATTGCTGCGACAAGAGTACTGAATCCCGGCCTTAAACCGAAGATAATAATTCTTCGCATCCTGGTATTCGTGATTGGATTTTCAGGATCCAACCTTGTGATTTGCTCACACAAAGTTTTGGCTTTGGTAAACCATTGGTTTACCGACATGGTATTTTGTCGAACCGACATTAGCTCATTCTCGAGAAACTGGAGTTGAGAATAATTCTTCTTTGAGAATAACTCTTTCAAAGTATCACATGCCTCCTTTGGTGTTTCCGCATCCTTGATGCGATACAGCATATCGTCCTCGACAGTTGCTGTTAACATGTACATAGCCTTCCCGGCTTTGACCTTTCACTTCTTCAGGTCTTCTCCTCGAGCTGGTTTGACGGTTTCACCACCGCCAACGATGCTCCAAAGATCTTGTCCCAACAGATAGAATTGCATACGTGTGCTCCACGTACTGTAATTTCCACTGTTTAACTTCTCAATACAACTAGTTGAAAAGTTGATATCTCCCATGGTGACTTGACGACGCCTGGCTCAATCAAGTAATAAGCTTGATCCCTGACCAATTTGCTTCACAGTCCCGGACTGTGCACTCTAAATAATATTGATCCTAGATCAATATTTGGACAAGATAAATA
Source organism: Heliosperma pusillum (assembly GCA_022085475.1). Taxonomy (NCBI): domain Eukaryota; kingdom Viridiplantae; phylum Streptophyta; class Magnoliopsida; order Caryophyllales; family Caryophyllaceae; genus Heliosperma; species Heliosperma pusillum. The sequence continues at coordinate 5,144 of JAIUZE010000988.1, read as the reverse complement.
ACACTCCGCCTTACTGGCTCTGATGCCAAATGTTGGGAATCAGAGTGTATTTTATACGGAAGCGTAATGAAAAATATTATGTGATAAGAGTAAGCCCTTGTTCTTTCTGACTTTTTAGAGCTGAACTGAACTGAATTGAACTTAATAGAGCTGAACATAACTGAACTGAACTGAATGGAACTGAACTGAACTGAACTGAACTGAATGGAGCTGAACTAAACTAAACTGAATAAAGCTGAACTGAAATAAGCTTATTGGAGCTGAACTGAGCTGAAAAAATAATAAAAATAATAATAATAATAATAATAATAATAATAATAAATATAATAATAACAACATTAATAATAATTATGATTATTAATTGTTATCATAATCATAATGGTAATGATAATTAATGATACTGATAAATATTATTAGTTGTTATCATTAGTCTTAGTAATAATATTAGTAAATAGTAATAGTAGTATTAATATTAATATGATTGATTTTCATAGTTATAACATTCATTATAATAAAAATAATAATTAGTGATGATAATAATAATATTAATAATAGTAGTAATAACAATAATACTAGTAGTAGTAGTAAATTTCTTTTAAATTGTGCTTTGAGCTTGATAAAATAATAATAATAATAATAATAATAATAATAATAATAGCGGATGGGACTTTGGTTGTGTGGGGAGTGTTTTAAAACCCATACCTTTCGCTCTAGATGTCGGCATAGCCGGGGTGATATTGTTGCGCCACCGGATTGCGGTGATGGTGTCGTTAGCTTTATTATTCATGGTATCCCAAGACCTCTTGCTCCGTCTCCTTCGGTTATTTCTTCTGGTGATGGGGTTGGGTCTGCTCAGTGGTCTATGTCTTCGCTTGATCGTTTATTATCTTTGGGTCTTCGCACCGTGAAATCTATTCCTCCTAAGTGTCGTCTTGGGTTTGCTCGGGTTTTGAAGGGGGTCTTGGATGGTGTGGCTGACTCTCCTGGTGACCTCTCCTGCTGGGTTCGTATGCTTGTGTTACCTCTTTGTCTGCTTAAGACCTTCGCTCCTCGGAGTAATCTTGAGTGTAGGACTACTGTCAGGCGACAGCGCCAGGAGGAGAGTATTACCAGGGCTATACTTGCTTGGGGGGTGCCTGGAGGGGGTTTGCAGCTTTTGCAGGAGTGTTTGGCTGAGGTTCCTCCTTCGTTTCATGTGGAAGAGGATCTGGATTTGAGTGAGCTTAACCTCCGCCAATGTCGGCGGAAGATTGGTGATGGTCATTATTCTGCTGCTGTTAGGGTGCTTTCTTCCTCTGGCGTAGCCCCCTACTCTGATGCCACTCTTGGTGCTTTGCGAGAGAAGCACCCGGCCGCCCCATCTCCTTCCTTGCCTCCTTTGCCTGTGGATCATCATTCTCTTGTTGCCTATTCGGCTGTGATTTTGGATATGATTCGTAGTTTCCCACGTGGCACTTCTTGTGGGAGGGATGGGTTTCGTGCCCAACACCTTATGGATTGCTTGAGTGGCGCTGCTGTGGCTATCTCTGATGATCTGATCGCTTCTATTACTAGGGTGGTCAATCTTTTTCTTGAGGGCAGATGTCCGCAAGCTCTTGGTGAGTACATTGCCAGCGCTCCGCTCACGCCGCTTGTTAAACCTGGTGGTGGTGTTCGTCCTATTGTTGTTGGCACCGTCTGGAGACGTCTTGTTTCTAAGGTAGGTGCTTGTTTGGTTGGTCCTTCTTTGTGTTCTTATTTTGCTGGTCTTCAGTTTGGGGTTGGGGTGTCCGGTGGAGGAGAGGCTATCTTGCATGCCTTGAATCGGTTCATTGAGGCTCGTGGTGGTGATGTGGGGTTTTCTATGTTGCTGGTTGATTTCCAGAATGCTTTCAACCTTGTTGATCGTGTAACCATGCTTCTGGAAGTTCGCCGTCGTTGCCCGATTCTTTCCCGTTGGGTGGAGTTCTGTTACTCTAGCCCTGCCCGCCTTTATTATGGGGATCATTGTTTGTGGTCTTGTCAGGGAGTCCAGCAGGGTGATCCTTTGGGACCCTTGCTTTTCGCTTTGGTTTTGCATCCCTTGGTGTGCAAGATACGGGATTCTTTTGATTTGAGTTTGCAAGCTTGGTACTTGGACGATGGCACCATTGTTGGGGATACTTTGGAGGTGGGAAAGGTTTTGGATTTGATTTTGGCAGATGGTCCTCAGTTTGGTCTTCATCTTAATGTCGCTAAGACTGAGGTTTTTTGGCCTACAGAGGATCCTCGGAGTCGTCTTCCTGATGTTTTCCCACCTTCTATTGCTCGGCCTTTGCGTGGTGTCTCTGTGTTGGGTGGGCCTGTCAGTACTTGCCCTAGTTTTGGCAGTGAGCTTGTGGCGAAGAGAGTGACTAAGACCATCGAGCTTATGGATTTGGTTGCTAGGATTGCGGACCCGCAATGTGAGTTGCTTCTGCTTCGAGCTTGTACTGGTATTTCTAAGCTCTACTTTACCCTCCGTACTTGTTCCCCGGGGAGCTTTGGGTCTGTCCATCTTCGTTTTGATGCAGCGCTGCGTTCTAGCTTGGAACGTATTGTCACCGCGTCTGGGCCTGGTTTTGGGGATTGGCAGTGGCGCCTTGCCACTTTCACTTTTCATCTTGGTGGGCTCGGTGTTTATGCTGCCGGAGATGTTTTGTACTATGCTTTTTTGGCGTCCCGTTTGCAGTCTGCTGATTTGCAGGCTAAGCTTCTGCGGCCTTCTGGTATTGTGGATGCTGGTCCTACTTTCGATGTTGCCTTGCGGGTGTTCTCTGAGACTACAGGTTCTGCCTTTTTATGTGATCCTAGTGAAATCGCTGCCCCCAAACTTATGAAGAAACTGGCAGATATATATTTTGCGAGGATTGCTGCTACTGCGGAATCTGTTTTCTCTTTGACACCGCGCCAACTTGCGTTATGGAAGTCTCAGCAGGGTACCCACTCCTCTGATTGGTTGCGTGCGGTCCCTATATCTGGGTTGGGTCAGACTATGAACGGTAGGACTTACCGTAGTGTGCTTGGGTATCGACTGGGTATTCCGTTATTCGGGGTATCTAGGCCTTGTCCTGCCTGCTCTCGGGTTTTTGCTGATGATATTTTTGGGGACCACGCGGTTTCTTGTACTGGTACTGTGGGGGTTAAGCATCGGCATAACCTCGTTCGTGACACTTTATTTGACATATGCTATAGGGTTGGTATTTCTTCGGGCAAGGAGGTTGATATCGGTCTGGTTGACGGGCATGGCGGATCTCTTCGTCCTGCGGATTTGCTACTTTATTCCTGGGACAGAGGGCGTGATGTGTGTGTTGATTTGACAGGGTCTTCCCCCTTGACTCAGACTGGGATGTTCGATTTTGTGCCGGGACGGGTTGTCGCTGATGCTGCTCAGCGCAAATGTGCTAAGTATGGAGATTTATGCGCGGCTGCTGGCTATGGTTTCCTACCCTTCTCTTTCTCTTCGCTTGGAGAGCTGGGGTCGGGTGTTGTTGACTTGCTCAAGCGGATCCAGAAATTCTCGTTATCTCAGGATGCTGGGGCTCGGGTGGCCGCTTATATCTTTACTAGGCTTAGTTTTGCTATAGCTAAGGGGGTGGGGGCCCAGATTGTCTCTCGGCTCCCCACCAACTTCTTGTAAACTTTACATTTTATTTTAATGAAAGCTGCGCGCATCTTATAATAATAAAAAAAAAAAAAAAAAAAAAAAAAAAAAATAATAATAATAATAATAATAAAAAAAAAAGAGAGCGTTGGTGAGGCGACAGGGAAGGCGACAGGGAAGGTGATCAGCTAGTGCCAGACGGTGACCTCACGTCGTCAGTGGCCACTCTTCTTCGCCGGTGACGTCACGTCGTCGGTGTTGGTGTCCTTTCCCGCAGGTTTAGAGAGGCGAGGGGTTGCGTTTTTGCGTTTAGGGTTCGATTTGTAGCCGTCGTGTTTGCTTGTGGTGGTCGTGCCTCCTGTTGCGCAACTGCTATTAGGGTTCAAATTGTGGCCGTCGTGTCTACTGTTTCTGGTGGCCGGCGCCTCTTCCCTTGTTTGCAGTGTCTTCTTTTGCCGGAGGGGGTAGGGTTTTCTTCTTCTTTCTTTCTGTTTGTTTTCTTTCTCTTTGAGGCGGCGTCGTGTGGTGCTGTGCCGCCATCGTTGACCATTCTGCTGCCGGTCGACGTCCTATCTTTCTATTTGTGAGAGAAGGTGGTTGTTCCGTGTTTCGGTGCCGGCGCGGGTTTTCGCCATTGCATTGTGTCATGGTGTCGGCTGCTTTTCGTGGTACCGTGCTGTGGTGCGGCTACGGCTGTGGCGGTCTGTCTTTGGCCGTGTTGTGGTGGTGATGCCGGTTGTGGGTGTCCTTGCCGGTGTCGTTGGGTGTCCCTGGTTAATTTAGGGTTTCTTTTTTTTTTTTCTTCTTCCTTGTGTTATTGTTTTGCTTTTCCAGAATTCCTAAGCCCTTGCACGTGCCTTGCATGTGGGTTGTTGTACGTATTGCCCCATGCCCGTTTTGGTACGGTTTTCTTGTCCTTTTTCTTGTATTCATGGGTGTCCGAATGGAGGTGGTAGGGGCCTTACTAAGGCTGCCTGGCGCAAGCATTTTCAGGATAGACATTGTATTGACGGTGCTATGGGTCTTACGCGTCAAACTCTTACTGATAGTCTGACGGTTTTCTCTAATGCCGAGATTACTTTAAAGCGGATGGGGCTTTGGTTGTGTGGAGAGTGCTTTAAAACCCACACTTTTCGCTCTAGATGTCGGCATAGTCGGGGTGATATTGTTGCGTCTCCGGATTGTGGCGATGGTATCGTCAGCTTTATTATTCATGGTATCCCTCGACCTTCGGCTCCGTCTCCCTCGGTTCTTTCTTCTGATGATGGGGTTGAGCTTGTTCAGTGGTCTATATCTTCTCTTGATTGTTTATTATCTATGGGCCTTCGCACCGTGAAATCTATTCCTCCTAAGTGTCGGCTTGGGTTTGCTCGGGTTTTGAAGGGGGTTTTGGATGATGTGGCTGACTCTCCTGGTGACCTTTCCTGCTGGGTTCGTATGCTTGTGTTGCCTCTTTGTCTGCTTAAGACCTTCGCTCCTCGGAGTAATCTTGAGTGTAGGACTGCTATTAGGCGACAGCGTCAGGAGGAGAGTATTACCAGGG
>JAIUZE010000987.1:21479-33957 GCA_022085475.1 Heliosperma pusillum | reverse complement strand
TAGTCTGGATCTCAGCATTGTCAGCAAAATGCTTACAGAATTCGACCGCTGTCTTCGAATGCCGGGATTTTCTTAAGATCTAGTCCGTAGAACCACGCCTTCGGGTGTTCTCCGAGGGATTGGGCAAAGATGTGAGATAATATCTATGCGGGTACCCCTTTCAGTGCAAGGTACTCTTTATAGGAACGGATGTGTTGGAGTGGGTCTTCGGTTCCCTTAAATTTCGGGATGTCGGTCAAGACAAAGTTATTTGGTAGCTTGTATTGAATTGGAGTGTACCCCCGAGGGTTCTCATAATGCACATTTTCCCCCCGAGACAGCTCGAGTTGATTTTCAACCAGTTTGAACCTCTTTTCGAACTCAGTTTCACGTGGAGGGGGTGGAGTTTCCCCATTCATCTTAGCTTCGAGATTGGTCAAACGAACGAGCACTTGTTCGAGGTGTCTCAAGAGTTCGAGTGCAGCTTCCATGGCTTTCTGACGAGTTTGCGGAGGCCTTTCTACAAAACAACCCCGAGTGCGTATCAGTTACCGAATCAAAATCCCCTGCACAATTAGGACACGACTCACAAATGACCCGATAAACTCTTCGAGACTCGACATTGGACTCAGACCCGGAGGGCGAGCAATCTGGCCCACTCATTTTGTGTCGAACACGGCTATGGACGGTTTCTCAAACCTAGACACGGATACAACCTGACACGGACATAGACTCGGTGTGATTAGCCCGTGTTTGAACCAAGCTTGGCTCTTGGGCTTGTGACAAACATCCATGTAATCTACTTAAGATGCTTTCGGTGGACCGACTCGGACTAGCTGGTCGACATTCATGACTCGGACCCAAAGATCGATTTAGGTGACCTAAAGACATGTGTGGGGTGGGCAAGCAAGAGCCCAACTAGACGGACACGGCTCAACTGACTCAAACTCGATTCTGGATTTGGGTTAGGCTCGAGATATGGTTCGATTCAATTTGAAGTTAGAAAAAATTGAATTGAGCATAAAAACGGGCAGCATGCCTGCTTAATATGGCTTGTTTTTGGGTCAAAAAAAATCTAATTTTAACTCGGCAACATTTCAACTTAGAAATGGATCTTTTTTTTTTCAAAAGGGTTGAATCGAAAATGACTCGGGATTTTCTAATCCCAAATCGACAGCATTTCAGCTAGAAAAAGGTTCTTTTTCCAAAAGAGGTAATTCTGAAATCGACTCGGATTTTTCTAATCCTAAATGGGCAGCATTTCGTCTAGAAAAAGGTTCTTTTTTCAAAAGAGGTTCATCGAACGAAATGGGTTTAAGAAATTGACTTGGATTTTTGAAAATGGACATGCTTAAAACGAGATTTTCGAAAAGGGGACTCGGGATTCACGTAGCACGTAGTCATTTGCATTTTAGGGATGCAATGCATGGGCTAGACTCTTCTAAGTCTCGTTGGTCCTTTAAGAAGGGTCTGTGCCAATGAAATTGCTTTGTCGGGGAACCAATATACTCGTCACAGCTTGTATCAAATGATATGTATAAGGCTGCTAACCTCCATGACTCACCTTGATATTCAAATAAGACACAGTGGACGTCATTTTCCTATCGTAGGGCGAACCCCAAGGAGAAAATGGCCCAAATCTTAAAGTCTCGTGGGTTTATGCGTGATTAACATAAAAAAACATGACAAGTAACCTAATAGCCATTCATTTGCTTTTCAAGCTTCACTAGTCCCTAGCGGAGTCGCTTAATTGTGGATGAGAGAAATCACTCCACGAAAAAAACGGGTTTTAATTCTAAAAAGGCATTTTTTAATTCTTTTTGCGTTTGAAAGAGTCGCCACTAAATTTTTAATGGAGTTTAGAAACCAATTTTAGAGTTATAGATTCGTGTGCGGTTACGTGTTAGGAAGTCAATTTAATTTCATTAAAAGCACCCAACCCCGCCCATAATAAAACGGTCTCTGGTAAGCAAGTGAATGGCTATTTGGAACGAGTCATATGAGATGCAACCATGCAATTTAACCATAACATGTGACGTCAATTCTATGTCGGTTTTAACGCAATTAACTTTGTCAAAGTTGTTTAGCAAGTGAGTTCATTAAAAGTTAATAAGAACAAGACTAAAACAAACAAGGATCGGCATATGAATGACAACAAAACAAAGAAAAAGAAGAGAGATCCTTCTGTCTCAAGGTTACTCGATCGAGTAAGTTGTACTCGGTCGAGTAACTCTTGGACAGAGTTGAAACAACACAACAGAGGATGATACTCGAACGAGTACTGCTGTAATCGGTCGAGTATCAACCCGACTCGATCGAATATATCAAATACTCGATCGAGTGACTCTAAGACAAACTCGATTTTGATATGACATGTTACTGAAATCTATTAAACTACGACTTAGGATCATCTATGACTCCTATACAACAACAAACTCGACATATGACATAAAATAAACATGTGAGACAGAATTAAGACAACATACGATTGATATATTCAAAACTAAACCTATTCATATTGAAAACAAAACAATAACGATTAACAACGACTCAACAACATAAATTAGAGAACTATAACGATTAAAACGGCACAACAACATAAACTAATGAATTTTGATGGTTAAAACAGCAGCATGACATACGGAATACAATTTAACGAATTAAACACGGGGAAGAACGAACTAATAACAAACAACACAAAACAAAATTATAAAGAACGGTAAAACAATAGAAGAACAACAAAGAAATATGGAAATTAAAAAGAAAAGAGAAGTATTAATGCGCCTTCAACATACATATATTTTTTACTGTTGTCTTGAGTCGTAATCGATAGTAAAGTATAAACCGAGGGGCCGTCGTCGACGAGATTGCAATTGAACACTTTTGTAAAAGACAAGGAGTAGTTGTCAAAACTGATATCCCATGTTTCAATAGGTGACTAGAGGGAGAAAACTGGCTTTGAAGTCACGGTTGGAACACGAAAACAGAGCATGGGCTGTTCTGTTTTGCGCGAGTGTTTAGAGTTGTTTTTAGGGTTTTTTTCTAGGTTTTTCGAGTGTTTCTTGTGTGTAAGATGTAGGTAAGTGATGTATATCGTTAAGGGAGGTGGTGGTAGGTTTATATAGGGAGTTTACATAGGTTAAGGTAGGGGTTTCATCATAGGTAGCAGTTTTCCGAGTCTGAATTGATGCTGCTGTTTCGAGGGGTTCTAGGGTTTACTGTGTTTGTTTTATTGATGGGTAAGGTACCTAATATGGGTAGGTAGATGGGTAGACGAGTTAGGGTTAGGGCTAATGGATAGGTTATTTAAGCCGGGTTTAGGCTTGATCTTGGACGTTGGTTCGAACCGCACGAAGGGGAAGAAAGGGTTGTTTGAGGTTTCTAATTTGGGCTTGTTTAGCTCGAAATCCAAGGCTTGGGAAAAGTCTTTAGTGGGATTTTATGAGTGGGCTAGGAGGGGAAGATATCGGATCGTAATAGGAAAATAGAATTGGTGACACACACTTGTCTCGGAGAAGTGGGAGATTGTTGGAGTGAGTGTCCTCAATGATAGTGCGATCACATAATTAAATCTCAATAATAAGAATATAAAAAGATGATGAATATTATAGTCAAATGGTCAACATATATCGTTAACGATTGGCTCAATTAAGTTTGACGTTACTGTCGTATGACGGTGGTGATCAATTGATCCCTTGAGGTTACACCTAAAGGACAATCCCCTAATCATGCACATTAATTAATTGTATAGCGATACTGATTAATTAATCCCTTAAATTGAACTAAGTTTATATTAGTGAGAATAATATCTTATTGTAATATGACTAAATAAGATTCATTTTAGTAATTTAATCGTTATATTACTAAGAATGCATTATGTTTATGAAACATTTGAGGTAAGCAAAATTGGTCGATTATAATTACAAATTGTTGTAGATTATATTAACCAAATATGAGATGACCCATTTTATTTACATGTAATTATAAAATGTGACTTAAAATGTTAAGTCTAATTTATTTGTTATGAAATTGCATTTAAATTAGTTAAATGTACATTTATAAGCAAAGATTACATGTTACATGTAACATGTCACATATGTGACAAATGACAAAATTACAAAATAAAATGGACTCCATTTTACACATAAGGCACCGGTTTTTGTGAGCTACAAGGGTAGGGATTTAGGTCATGATTTGTTGTTCTAATTGAGAACAAAAACAACATGATTACCTAGCCTAAATCTATGCCTAACCTATTGCCTTGTGAAGACAAAAAGGAAAAGCACCACCCTTCCCCATGCTTGCATGTGACCGGCCAAGTGAGGGCATAAGAGGAGATATTTTCCTCTTATTTAACTTACTAGATCATATATTCACATGAAATGCTTATCTCTCATATAATTTACATTCTCACACTAGAAGCAACTTAAGAAGTTACTTGTGTGTTCATAAAATTTCTAATAATTTACCAAGTGTAGTAAGAGAGTTATTAGAAATATTTTAAGGGCTACTACTTATCATACTAGTGTATTATTTTAGTAGTGATTAAGGGTAGTCTTGGTGCATCTAAAACGAGAGTTTCTAACTTGAAACTTGGAAGTTCATCCTTCTTATTTAAGCTCAAGATGTAACACCCGTAAATGTACCCTATTTTTATAGTGAAAATATTTTACGGATACTTTTCAGCGAATTTAAGTTTTAATTTAGAATTTAATGTTTCGAGTCGAATTTAGAATTTCCGAGTTCGTATTTGGAATTTCCGCGAGATTCCATGTGAATCCCGTCTTAAGGCGACTTTGACTTTTATTGACTTTTTTCCCTTACACAACTCATACTCCCTTAACCTATTTTTCATTCACACAAACACAACACATTTCTTCTTCCTTAAGAAATCTCAAACCCTTGCCTCCATCTTTGATCAGATCTTTTAATAATCTTATCTCATTCGTTTCTCGCTCAAATGCACGTACGTTCGTCTTATTCTTCCCCTCTTAGCTTCCTCTATTCGTATTGGTAATAAAATTACCGTCTTTCTCGCTTTTCAATTTATCCGTCTTTCTCAAAGGTGAATTATATTCATCTTTTGGTCGTCTTTGTTTAGGTGGAGACTAGGAAGGCTTAGAAATCGATTTAAGACGCGAAAAGGTAACGGTGAAGGGTTACTCGGTATCATTTAGGTGTTTTACATGTTTCTATGTTAGAATTCGTATTTAGAATACGATTAGTAAGCTTAGGATTTATGTAATTGATGATGATTGTTGTTAGTTGATGATTGTTGATGATGAATATTGATTGTTGATAGTTAATAGAAGTAAATTATGAGAATTGGAAATGATAGAGTTGTGTATGTTGCTCACGGGTTGATGTTGGCCCAGCCGGGTGCCCGGCCGCCGGTCCAGTGGCCGGCTGAGAACTTACTGCACCGACCCATTTTCGTAAAATGATCATATCTCCTTCGTTACTTGCTTGTTTTGGGCTTGTGACCTATCGTTGGAACCGTAAGAGGATAAGCTATCACCTCGACTTAGAATTTCTGCATTTGCATATCTAGAACTATAGTTATGACCGTTTGAAGTGGACCCTTGTTTTAGTTAGTTTCCAAACTTGCGTTTTGGATGTAGTTGTGCTCCGAGCCGGGGTACCGGCCGCCGGCCTCCAGACCGGCCTGGAACACGGCTGTGTTTTTCTCTTATAATTTCTAAAACTCGTAATTTAAAATAGTTCGTATGGTTCGTTTATCGTATAATTTTACGTAGTGACTTATAATATTAATGTTTTGGATATATGATATTTCTTTCGCTTGTATCACATGCTTTGTGACGGTTTTTGATATGTCCCACTTTGAGTCGGTTTTTACAAATGATACGGTTTGAGCACTATTTTGTCTTGTGCTTTGTACTCTCATTCCCTTGGCTATCTCCACGTTCGTAAGGCTGGAATGTCGGAACGGGAGATTATCCTACTGCTTAATTGCATGTGTTATGGCATACGACGACGTTGTTGGGAGGCGAACGCTATGCGTTGATCGACCCGGCCGTCAAATGTTGTGTACTTGCGAGGTGGTGTTATTTGCATGTAGCGTACCGCTTGTTATGAGGCTTGTGCTCTTTTCTGCCTCTTTCTAGAATTGATCTACCGAATTTGGGGTACTCGGCGTCAATGATTGACCGAGTCTTGGATGCGAAACGTTTTATCTCATGTCGAATCGGAACACGTTTATTCTGAGAGTCTGGCCAGGTTTAGACTAGGACCGGATATTTATATCGTCGTGCTACCAGGAGGAAATTAGTCTACATATACGAAATGTAGCATCGTGCATGCGTTCAGGGAAATGATGTATCCCGTGGATGCCTTTTAATCATACTTGCCATGTACACGGTGCTAGTGCATTTCATTTACCGTGAGAGATGTCGTCTTTGTGTCGTTGTGCTTGGATGCGTGATTACATGATTGTATTCATGATCATTGCATGACTTGGCACGGTTTGTTTGTCGAGTCCATGATTGTTTATTCGTGATTGATGCATGACTTGGCATGGTTTGTTTGTCGAGTCTCAATCTTATCAAACTTATACCGCTAACGGTGAGATGTAAGCCCTAGTGAGCGTATTCGGTTGCCTAAGAGTGTCTTCCCCGAGTCTTTGTATAACATGATGGATTCGGACTTGTACCATATGCTCTTATCATTAATATCGAATTGCCTATCTATCCTTATCGTATCTCACATGTATATCTATATGTATGCATGCTCTACTTTTGTATTTCCTTTCTATGTACGTTTAATGTGATATGGCTGGGAGAACCCGGAGTTACTCCCCACTGACTGTGGCGTTCATGTTTTTTCATGGATGAACAGGTTGCTTGATTTGGATGGCTTTTTGCTTATGCTATTTTGGGTTCGGGTGTGAGCTAGCGGGCGTTGTCCCTGGAAGATTCACCTCTAGTCGTTAATTAGCTAGTTTGCTAAACACTTGTTCTTTGCTAACATTTTGAGAGACTCCGTCTCTTTGTTGTTTTCCGTACTTAGTTTGTAATGTTTTGACACTCCTCGTATTTTCTACCTTGCATGTATAAAAGTTTTTAAAATACCGTATTTCCGCAAATTAATTCACATGCTTGTATGTTTTATATTTCCGCATTCGCGAGGGTTGTCACACAAGAACATTATTTGGAAGGTGTCCAAATATTGTGCCCATATTGTTTATATTCAATGCAAGGAAAAATGTTTCTTCTTATCTTTGTGTTATTTTGTTATGCATGCATAAGATCTACATAGTTTAAGAGTAAACTAATTTTAAAATGATATTAGAAATGTCTAATATCGAGTTTAAGAAACTTACAAGTGGTATCAGAGCTTTGCTTGTTGCATGCATAATCGATTTATAGTTTTTTCGAGTTAATGTATCTTAAAGAAAACTAGTAATTTTTGTTTTATGAGATAAAATCACAAAGTCATTTGCATGTCAATATATTATGGTCCTAATATGATTTTAGGTCATTTTGATGATTTATGGAACTTTATATTGCTCAAAAATGATTTTTAGTGTTTTTATTACATTTTAATGAGTAAAATGATGTTTAAAATGCTAAAAACAGTTAGACTTATCTTCTGACCGTGAAAGTTTTACACAATAGCACACATGCATTTTACTTACTGTATGTAAAATTTCGTATGAAGTGAACTTATTTCTCATGATTTATGATTTTTATATGATAAAACGGAATAAATGAAGGTCAAATGGTTAAAAATACTTCCGCTTTGAATCTGACCATGAAATTTTAGTATGTTGTCACATGAATGTCTTCCTGTCAGAAGGGAATATTTAAGACTGATATGATTTGTCTAGCATGATTTATGAATTTTTAATGTAAAAATATCATAAATAGTGACTTATTTAGCAAATATAGCTAAAACACATTTCATGTTATGAGAAAATTATTCCTGGTTTCTTAAATGTCCCACATTTCATATATAAAGTTGAAATTTTAATATGATTAATTTTAGTATGCTTTATGTATTTTATTTGATAAAACCGATAAAGCGCAACCGATTTTTCTCAAAATAAATTCAAAATTTTTAAACTTGATTTTTGATATTATGAGTGTCATGGAAATGTTCCAAAATGTTCAAAAATTTAAAATTCAATTTTTGAAATTATTGTAATTAAATTTGGATTTATTTGATTAAAATATGATTTTAAAGTCTAATTTTGAGCAATTATATAACAACAAGTTGAATTATTGTCAAAAATTGAGTGATGACTAATTTTGAGTCCTAAATCAGTTGGGATCATTAACTTGGACTTAAATATGATTTAAGTATTGGTTGGTGATTTTAAAATGTTATTATCACGCATTTCCGTAAAACCGGGCCATATACGATATAAACCGTATAATAGGGCGATTTGGCATTTAAAATGAGCATGTTTTATACATATTATAATGCTGCATTTTTAATTTATGAATGTCATATTTTCTTTTATGAATGTCATTATTTATTTATGTAATTTTGAATTATGTAATTTAATCCTTGTATGGCCTTAATTTTAATCGATATTACACGAAATGTAAGGGAATATTGATTCGGTTGGAATTTAATGTGATCTCGTATCACCTTTATTGTATTATTTTATTTAACAAATGTGTAATAAGAAATTATTGTTATTTTATTATATAATTTGTAATTATTTGTAATACTAGAGTTTTCCAAAGACGGTGCCATTCGGAAAGGAGTTCCGAGAGAGACGGTGACCTTGCGAGGCGTCCTTATGAAGTTCAAGGGACCAAAGGAGTTGGTTTCCGAATTTGTAATAGATTATATAATTTTCTATTCTAGGAAAGGTCATACTAGGAGTTTTACTTTTATGCTTGCATTTTATTTAATATGTTTGCATGCATTGCCAAATCGCCATAACATGACATGCATATTTTATCGAGTCTTCGACCGTGTCAATTTAAATTATCGTTAATTCATCAATTTAGTTCACTTAAATGAGATAGATAATAAATTGACATGACCTCTCATGATAAATAATTGAGATCAAGCCTTACCAAATAGTGAAACCCATGAATCCCAATTTCGCAAGGAAGTAAGCCCGCTCACCAGGGTGCTAAACTTGTTACGTTGGCTAAGTGGGGTAATAAAGGTTATTATTTCGAAATTTGGATTGAGCTCAATGAAAGTATTCGCAACCGTAGCCGCATGTGTTTCAGGCTTAAGATAAATATTAAAGTAATATTATCGATCGAGAGTTCTAATGTAGAATCGATTAAAGAGTTAATTCACCGAATTATATTAATAATGGATGAATCGGCTTACCGTGCCCAACTTGATATGAATTTGGATCTCAAAATCATTTATAATAGTTGGGTAGAGGTCACTATTTAAATGTTAAAACTTGCTTAAAAATGTTTACAAGTATTTAAAATGATAAATGTTGACATTTCCTTTATGTCTTCAAATTTGTAGTCACAATTATTTATTCGCAATGGCAACTCCAAATTCCTCCACAAACGCTCCAACTCTCACAAATGTCTCGTGGCTTCGATCCTTCATGGATCGATGCAAGTTAGAAAAGAATGGCGCTAATTTTGCTGATTGAGATGCGCAACTCCGCTTGGCCGCGGAAGGTGACGGCAAGCTTTGTTACCTTACCGAAGCCTCTCCCAAAACACCTAATGAAAGGTCAACCGCCGCCGCAAGGCGAGCCTATTAGGCTTACCATAAATAGTTCGCCACAATAAAAAATGTTTTGATCTTCTCGATGGAGGCCGATATCCAAAGGAGTGCCATAAAGATGAGCACGGCCTGTGAGATCTGAAAGTCCATAAACCTTAATCAGACTCCTCTAATTATTTACTAAATTACTTATTAATTTAGTTTATAATGATCTATGTAACATGCATGCAAATATAAAGACATTTATATAAGAGAAGAAATTTCCTCACATTGATATGGAAATAATATGGGCACAACAAGAACTTCTTCTTGTTGTTCTTGAGCTATTAATATGGATGAACAAGAAATCTCCAAACAAGAAGACCTCCTTCAAGTTGCACCAAGATGACACCAAATAATCTACCCTTATTATTAACTAGATAATAAGATAGATGATATATACTACTAATATTAGACTATATTACTACACTAGTAATACTTAAGAAATATTAGTATATGAGAGTTTTTTGTGAGAGGAAGGATTTTAGAGAGAAGTGTAAAATTGCACAAAATGAAGTAGTATGAAAATGAACAACCATTGCTCATTATAAGGCCATATGGCCGGACCACTTTGTCCAAATAAGGACTCTTATTTTCTTCAATTTGATCACATGCATTAGAGTGGAGTGTTGTAGTATAAATGATGATTGTATACTACTTGTTATGTCACTTTCAATTGGTAACTAAAGAGTGTAAACAAGAACAACAATCATCACCATGTAACTACTACCATAACCAGCCATCATGGCCTAGTTTGGTCCATTTTGATTTTTTGATATTTGTCTCACAAATACTTATTGATCATATGGTTAATTATCTTGTATAATTAAGTGTTAATTTGATCATATAACAATTATATGACTCAATTAAATAAATAATATGTACTTAACATTTTAAGTAATATTTTACCATTATATCAATATATAATGGGTCCCACAATGCTTAGTTAATTTATTTTACAACTCCTTGTAAATATAATTAACTAATTACCTCTATCTCAAAACCTCAACTAATTTAGTAATTTAACGATTAATTACTAAGTTAAATCTTATTTAATCGTATTAAAATAAGATATAAATTTATGAGTCAATTATCGCATAATTGAAAAATAAGTTTAATCGAATTTGAGTTCTTAACTCAATTTCTAACAATTAACTCTCGTACATATCGAATATATGTAATGTACTAATTAACTGTATCGTATACAAATAATTAGTTACTATTTGGATTTCATCCTTTAGGTGTGACCGAAAGGGATCAGTTGATCACCGCCGTCAAACGACAATAACGTCAAACTCTAGTCAGCCAACCGTTATTGATTTACGTTAATCAACTGACTAATCATATATATAGTCAATAAATATCCCAATTATATTCCTAATAAGATTTATTATGTGGCGCACTATTGTGGAGGACACCTACTCCAACAATCTCCCACTTGTCTGACACAAGTGTGCGTCACCGATTCTCTTGTCTCTTTATCACATCTCCCACTCAACGCAAGGTGTCTTTCAGGTCGCACTTGCGATTGACAATATCTAGAGTGGTTTTCTCGATAGGGAGAGTAACTGTCTGACCGGAAAATCTACCATAGATCTCTTTCCGAGCGTGGCCACGCATTTACAGTAACTACTCCTCGAGTGGCCTAAAGATGTTTTTACCCAACGTGGGTGGACAATTCATGTTGATCCATCTACTCTGTATGATGCAGATCACCATGATCCAGAAAATGTCCATCGGCCTCCTTTTACGGCATGACCTAGAACATCAACCAAAACCAATCGGAAATTGCACCGACTCAGATAGACGGCCGCCAGTCAAAAGAATCGACTTATAGGAATAAGATAGAAAACCCTGCCACGACCAGGCATCAAATAATTGATTTAAGGGTCTCTACAATGTCACTGTCCGACAGAGTGTCATACAGTCTGTCTATGTAAACGACCAGTCATCTCCATGACCCCATGGTGCTGAACCAACCATCGATCGACTTCAATTCTAGTCATTGGAGACGTCACTAATTGAGTGACTAGGACAAAATCACTAAGTTATCTGTTCACTTGAATTGGGTTCAACCTTTCTTTCAACCAATTCGGATAAACAAAGTATTAAAATTTAGTCAAACTAAATAATGGAGTTTTTTAATGAAACTCTATCAATGAATGCGAGTATCAAATATTTGGAAAAATTGATACGCTATCAATAATTTCATATCTTATAATCTTTAGCAATTCAGGTACATATTTCAATCCCCATTGAAATGTCATGACTATCATGTTCAGCCTGCAAAAAGCATGGCTAATGGATTAGCAATACTTGCATCTTTCCATCGTTCTGATTGCTATTTCTCTTTGTCTACGTAATCTCATATTACATAAAACTTTCTGAGTACGTGTCTAGGTTTGAATCTAGACTTAGGACTCTTGGCCTAAAGGTAGCTCCCACTGTTTTACCAGTATCATGGGATAGGATATACAACTACAGGAACTACTTCTAGTCCCTCCAATACAGTCCAATCCAAGCTACCTTCATATGCATCATCATATGACGCAATGTACTCCATTTTCGTTGTAAAATCCGCAATGATAAACTGCCTGGAACATTTCCAGCGGATACATGACATTTATATTTTAAAATGTCACTCCTACTAGGAACCTTTCCAATAGTCTTTTCTGCTTGGACCTCTTCCAACAGATAAATCTTCTATGAAACACAGCCAGTTCGTGATTTCAAATCACCTTGATTAGTTTGGAAACTGAAGTCTGTGTAACCCTTACACGCA